>CAUYQV010005901.1:0-11948 GCA_963574575.1 Galagoides demidoff
GCCTGTGGTCCCAGCTACTTGGGAGGTGGAGGCAGGAGAGTCGCTTGAGCCCAGGAGTTGGAGGTTGCTATGAGCTGTGATGCCATGGCACTCTACCCAGGGGGATAGCTTGAGGCTCCATCTCAAAAAAAAAAAAGAAAGAAAGGTGAGACTTTGTTTAAAGGCTTCTGGACATTGAAGATGTCCTGTTCATATGCCGACAGGCCAGAATTTCTGGGCGGTTCATGCCTCTGGGAAGCAGTACTCAACTAATGACTGTCAGAGTTGGTAAGTAAATACCCTAGTTCCCTCACACTGTACTGTGATGACACACAACATAACCAAAGACCCCTGGTCAGGGTTCAGCCCCTGTACCTAAAGAGGTGGCCTGTTCCATAATAAGCACTGGTTGCCTTCCTTCCCAACCCTAACTCACAACACTTTCTACTTCCCTGTTGGCTTCTTGGCATCACTACTAAATACACTACTTCGGTCAGGGTCTGCTTTTAGGGAAACCCAACCTAAGACGCCTTGCACTGGTTTTGTGTCCTCCACAACAATCACAGGTGCAGTGGTGATCGTTAGCACCATCAGTGTATGTAATTTGTCTTGGACAGAGATCATTACCCCTGGACTTTCAAATATACTTCACGTACCACCTCACCCGAGATTCATCTCACTGGGGCAGGTGAAAGGCAGAAAAGACCTCTTTAGCTGTACCCTTTTTCAATTCTGAGTTCCAAGCTACTCCATTCATAAGAAGACCTTTACTTAAGACAATCCATTTCCCACAATCATACAAATTTTTCAGAGGCACCAAAAACGAGGGATGAGATAGGTAGCTCTGCTAGAGAAAGGAATCATCCTTGAACATCAGGGCCTCTTTTTTTCTCTTATCCAGAAAAAGAGAAACAGGACAGGAAAAGATTTTCCATAAACTATATTATGCACTCTGGGACAATTTTGAGTGTAATAATTACTCCAGGACGACTGACATGAGCTGGAACTATCATATGCAACTTGGGACATGTGCATGTAGCCTATTTAAGACCCAAAGTTAAAATAAAAAAGAAGCAGCAAAGCTCTCCTTAAGTGAAAAGCTTAGGAGTTTCCTCACATACTTTTTCTAAGCAGAACTTTAATGCTTTCCCAAGTGGCCTTCCCTCCTTTGTTAGCTCTTATGTTCTAAAACTACTTTTCCATTTGCCAACGTGCTTGCTAGCAATCTCACCATCCATATTTACTTCCCTCATGCGAGATTTATGCCCCTTAAGAGTCTACCTGCCTCACCAGCCTGCCAGGAACATTTGCATTTGTTAAGGTCATGTTTGTTAAATTATGGAACGCACTAGTGAGAAGAAGTAGAATAATGTGACAAGCAACATTTTTTAGTTTGGGACTATAAGAAAGATATCTGAGACATGGAAAACTTTCATAGATTCTGCCAAAAGAGAAAGTAAGATTTTAGCTCTAAGTTTTTGATATAAAGATTTGTAGTGGAGTCTCAGAAAAGTTCTTTGCCTCATGTAGAACTCTAATTCCTGGCCCTGCCATGTGAAGGGTGCCCCCGGGAATTCACAGGGAGAAGACCCTGCCCCATCGTGCCCCCATGATTCAGAGGGCGAGCAGGGCTATCCCCTCTCTACACAGTTCACGTGTTGGGCTTTGGGTACCCACCCCTTCTAGAACACAAGTATATGCTCTAAGGTGGTCAGGTTCCAGAGAGTTGGGGATTTCCACTTTTTTACCCTTGATCAGGGTGCTTCTCCCCCAGTTGTTACTACTTCTTTACATTTATTAGAGGAAGAAGACAAACATATCTATAGAGGGTGTCAAAAAATGTATACACATTTTAAGAAAGGAAAAGCTATATTAAAATTGTAACACTCAAGTCACATATGACTTGAATCAATTACAAGAGTTACAAGATACAATACGGAAGATAATAAACGCCTCTGTATATGGGGTATTACAATTTTAATATAGTTTTTTTTCTTTCTTAAACTGTATATACATTTTTTAAATGTAAATAAATTTTTGGTACCCTCTGCACATTAATCAGCCCATGTGCTAATTATACATAACACACATAATCTTTATATGCCCTCATTTTCTATTGGAGACAGGGTATCACTCTGTCACCCATGCTGTAGTACAGTGGCACAATCATAATTCACTGTAACCTCAAACTCTTGGGCTCCTAACTAGTGGTTGTGTGTTTTGGAGGACGCATAACCAGTAGTTAGGAAATGCAGGCACATGCCACCAGGCCCAGCAGATTTTTTTTAAACTTTGTGTAGAGATGGGGTATATACTCTGGCTGGTTTCCTATTTCTGGCTTCAAATGATCCTCCCAAAGTGCTGGGATGATATATTACCTAGGAAAGGAGAGAAAGAGAGAGATGGCCATATACCATGTAGATTTAGGTTTTTTAAAACAGACTATACAGTTAACTTTGACTTTCTGTCATGCACGCATACTCAGGAATGTTTTGGAAACTCTGATGTGTTCTTCTGCACCATTGGAAAAGATAACTTTTGCCGTGAGCACATAACATGTGTCTAGGGGGAAATGATAAATTCTTAACTGAAGAAAATTCAAAGAAAGAAAGCTAATTTTATCACTTAGCAATTGACTTCTGCTGCTAGTAACATAACTAATTCTAGTGTCTTGAAATTTTGGAGTTTTATTGGTACATTAAAGGAAGTCCAGAAGTAGGCTCTCCAGGATAGATGCGGTGGCCCCAGGAAGTCACTGAGGGCCCAAGTTCTTATTATTTTTGCTGCACCATTTGTAATGTATACCTTAAATTTTTGGTCAAAAGATGACATATATTACCACTATCTTGGTGACATTCCAGGAAGAAAAAAGCAAACGTGTGTCATTTTTCTGGGTTCAGTGTTCCTCTGATAGGCAGAGTGTGATATGATAAGTAAAAGGCCGATATCTCTTAAGCCCTTGTCTAATATGACTGTTAGCTAAACAATCACTTTAGTTAATGCTCAGTCTTCTCTTGGAAAAAATGCTTAGTTTCTCTCTGCCTCTCTCTCTCTCCTTATGGTGACAAATAATATTTAGAGAAAGAAGCATGTAACTTTGGTGACTTGGTGTCTTTGGCAGGGAGCACAATCCCCTGGATTTATGGAAGAACTTCACTGACATCGATGGATCTCACGTGCCCTGACTTTCTGCTATCCAGGGGTCTTGCTGGCCTCCAGGACTAATGTTTGTAATCTTTTGGCTACACTGAGGCATGTTATATATTTTTCTTTTTGATTCACTTTCCTCTGAGCTCTTCCTGGATTTAGAGCTATGCACCATCCCACACACTCTATTGAGCCTCCTCCTTGGCAACCGACCCCATCACCTGTGCTCTCAACTGAAAGGCCACACTACATGAGAAGTGAGGGAGCTTCTGGAGTCACCCTGAAATACTACGTGCCTCACGATGCCACTCTGCTCTCACGAATGCACTGGGCTGCCCCACGTTGATCGGGGATACTGTACACAGCAGGCTCCTCCTTAAGTAACAAGAAAGACAGACAGACAAGAGCCCATTGTCCTTGGTATTACCATCATTTATCAACATGTTACTTCTCTCTGGGCCAAAGCTGGAAGAAAGAAGTCTAGATTCACGATCTGACCTCCTGGAAATATTACTGTGTTACCTTTCAAAATACATGAACTCATAAGCTTAGCACTAATAGACCTAAAATAACCATGTGCTCAAAGAAGATAAAAATTTATTATAAAAGGAAACCTTTTATTATGGTGGGAATAAAAGAGGTATTCCATCTCTGGTACGCAAATAGAATAATGTAATAAAAGTGCTTGCAAGCTGGGACGTTGTCTTGAAAAATGACCTTCTACTTTTTTAAAAAATCTGTTTTCCTCACCATTTTACATTTCAATAACCAAGCCTGGAGGATCGTGATCAGCGTTTTCTACCAGTGTAGAGACAATATCCCTGTCTTTATTAAGAGTTGAGTGGATGTTGGAGTCATAAAAGAGGATGGGAGAGAGGGAAAAGCTCCCAAGAGAAGGCAGAAAGAAGGGGGGGGGGAAGGCAGGAGAAGAGGAGAAACAGGAGATGGTGATTAACTATTGCCTGAGGCTATCAGAAATATTTCCAAATCCTGAAACTTGATTATTCAGTATTAATCTGTGATCTCGCCAGGTGGACAGAAACCTGGAGATTTCACATTTTTAGGTACCTTTAGTTCTGTCCTGCACAAACAGAACAGTAACATGGTTGAGAGTCCAGTCTGAATTATGGCAGATGGGATGGTTTTGTCAGGGACCAAGTGGCTTTATAGCAAAAGTAACAGAGAAGACCACCAGGTGGAGCCCAAGTGAGCCTCACAAGCTGCCACCGTGGGGTCTGTGGGAGCATCAGAAAGGGAACTGAGGCTGCTCATCTATTTCTTTATCCCACCTGCTAGACTCTTCCCAACTGCCAGAACAAGGAAAGTATGTAGCACCTCGACTCCAGCTGGAGATCCGTACAAAATACCAATGAATAAACCTCAACAAAGTCGAAAAAAGATGTGTGTGGCTCCAGAGACCAGAGGTGGGAGGGTTGGGAGGTGATGGCAGTGAATGCTGTGCCCAAGAATAACGGTGCTTCTCTGTCTCAGCCCTCACCCTAGACACTTAGTCACACTGAGGAAGAAAAGTAAGGGAATAAAGCTGACTCAATCTGAGCTTTCCTTTTTCCAGAGAAACTGAATATGTATTACTTAAAGGAATTATATGATGTATCTAATTGAGTTGAGGTTAAATTAGATCGAGTACTTTATAACTTGTTTCCCAGTTCATGGAGAGTCGTGGTGGCCTTGTCCTGTCTGTGTAAGAATTAAGGTTTTCTGAGTCTCATTATATTAGGATTCCCGCTCCTGTATTAGACTCAAAATCCCAATCAAATCACTTGTTCTTCCATTTCAACATCCTAGAAATTTTCCCTTAACTGTTTAGCCTGGTGCCCACTATCACAAATCCTTCTTGCTTCTCTGTCCTTACAGCCCCATCTCCTTTTATCCTATTTATACCTCCTAAGGGGTGGGCTATCGCTGTTTTTACAAGACACATACAGAACAATCCAACCCCTGCATTGGGGGAAAGTAAAGAGATAGCCTCATATAAGCCTAATTACATCCTCTTTCTTTTTCCTATTAAAGACTAAATCTATTTTAGTCCCCGGGTTCTATATACCAAATAGCAATGGTCCCATTCCACCTTCCTCTCACCTTCTCCTCTTGTTTAAGACATAACCAAGAGCCTTCCCCAAAGATTTTGGTTGTTAAGGAAGGGTGGCAAAAGGTTGACTACCTAAAAATATTGGCAGGAAAATTGCACAAAAGTTGGGTCCTACATGTGATTTTATTTTATGGCCATGAATGACTTGTCATGAAATCAACTTTTCTCTCCACTCTTCTCCATGCATTTTCAACTGGGTGATGAGTATTTTCATATGTAATAGTGGGTCAGTAAGTGTGAGAAATCAGTGAGTAACATTTTCCCGAAGAATCAATTATAACAGCCATGTACTTAGCCTTGTGCTTATAATCCAAGTGACTTCAGAAACTGAGGTGAGAAGATCACTCGAGCCCAGGACTTCAGGACTAACCTGGACAACATAGTGAGATCCTATCTCAAGAAAAGAAAAGACCAGAACAAGAAAAAGAAAAGAAACAATTAATTAGTCATGCATAGTGGCACACAGTTATAGTCCCAGCTATTCAGGAGGCTGGGGCAGGAGGATCCCTTGAGCCCTAGAATTCAAGGCTGCAGTGAGATGTGATTATGCCACCACACTCCAGTCTGGGAGGCAGAATGAGACCCCGTCTCTTAAGAAAAGAAGTTATGCACAAAGGTTTAGATAAAAATTATTATTAGATTCACATGAATTTATGCTTAACCAGAACTTCAATAAAAAGTTCATACTTGAAGCTGGAGACTTCAAACTACAGTCTCAAATCATGTCATACCCTCCCTCGACCCCCAAAGACACATGCTGCTTCCATCCACTGCCAAACTTTGGACAGAGATAGAAGCTTTGGATTTCTTTGCATAAGTCCATGAAAAACTTAAGAGTGATCATATTTGAGAGTGGAGTTGCTCTAGGGCAACTTTCTACTACTACATTTCAGTATTGATTATATATTCAAGACAATCTGATGTGTAGGTTCTTGCTATGAATTCAAGAAGGCATTGAAATTCTTGAATATTTAGATATGAATAATCAATAAGAAATGAAATAAGAAGTGTCTATTAGGTTGAAAAGAAGTAAGTTTAGGAGGTTGCATTTCTATAAATTACGCTATTACTTGGGAGAGAAGAGAGACAGAAAGAGAGAGTGTGTGTGTGTTTCTATTCTAGAGTGAAGTTTGCTGGCTTTCTTTAAAAGCTTTGGAAATATGAGTGCAGTTCCAGTCATAACATTTAGACCGCCATTTCAATCCCATAATAGTTAGCTTAAGTAATGTCTAAATATTTCTTTAAGCCACAATATCCTATTTTCAGCCATGGACTCTAAATCATAATGTGCTGTATCTTCTTTCTTTCATAAGTTCCTGTGTGGAATGGTTGTGAGCTCCTTTGAGATCTGTCGAGTCTTTTGTACCCAGGTATAAAATAAGACTGGCAAAAGAAAATATGTTTGCATTTCCTCTCAGATAGAATAATACAGAACAATTCTGTCTATAAGCTCGGCGTCTGATTTAGGTCTGTCCTGGCATCTGCTTCTCATTGAGCAGAATCATCTCTGTGACTATTAAAAGGCCAGGAATTATCTTTGAAATTACAGTGATGTGCAGTGAAGGGGAAGTTATTTCAGTTATCGGAACGCCGTAACTCACTGGCCATAGTTAATAAAGTGTAAATTCCAAAGACTTTCAAAACATCTGGCTTTGGATGCTTCTCTCTCTGCATAATTGAAGCGTGAGCTGCTCACGAGTGAGAGCACAGACAGCACATTTAGTGACATCTGTTTCCAGTTAGGATTAATTGATTTCCATCTGTATCTCTCCTCCCCCACCCCCGCTAAAAAAATACATTATAAGATGGAAAGAAATGCCCTTACAAATAAGCCTTCATATTTAAATGCGTGTATTGAGAGAAATCCTCAATTAATATAAAATTTCTGAAATCTTTCACTGTACTATGTAACCTAATTGTAAAATTGTTCCTAAAATCATGACTAAGACTTATTGAGTAATTGACATGTCCTTGTCCACCATCTTTCATAATTTTAGTCATTGTCTTTATGAATCACCATGACCATCTATCCTATGGAGTTGGCTGTTTCATGGACATGATAATTCACAGGAAGAAAGGTAGGCTTATCATGGAAGAAGCCCAAGTGCCCGTCGACCCATGAATGGATCAGTAAATTGTGGTATGTGTACACCATGGAATATTATGCAACCTTAAAGAAAGATGGAGACTTTACCTCTTACATGTTTACATGGATGGAGCTGGAACATATTCTTCTTAGCAAAATATCTCAAGAATGAAAGAAAAAGTATCCATTGTACTCAGTCTTACTATGAAACCAATTTATAGTTTTCTTATGAAAGCTATAACCCAATTATAGCCTAAGAAGAAGGGGAAAGGGGAGAGGGAGGGGAGGGGTGGGGGGAGGATGAGTGGAGGGAGAGTAATTAGTGAGACCACACCTATGGTGCATCTTACAAGGGTACATGTGAAATTTACTAGGTGTAGAATATAAACGTCTTAACATAATAACTAAGAAAATGTCATGAAGGCTGTTAACCAGTTTGATGAAAACATTTCAAATTGTATATAGAACCAGCACATTGTACTCCATTATTGCATTAATGTACACAGCTATGATTTAATTAAAAATGGATTTTTAAAAAAAAGAAAGAAAGGTAGGCAAAGATGTAAAGTAACTTACCCAAGGCACAACTTCAGGAAAAGGAGCAGCAGGAAATCTTTCCTAAATGATTTGATAATAAAGCCCACATTGTACAGTTGCACTAATGGGTTATAATGCCATAGTGACAAAGCCATCACAAGACACTGATCTTCTTAAGCACACAGACTTACATGAGCTTCTTTCAGAATTAGAAAAAAATAAAAAACGTACAGAATTGACCACTACCCGATCCAAAAGCATTTCACTACAACATTTAAGGAACAGCTGGCGACCAAATTTTTATTCCAGTAGTTTATGTGACAAATCTCTAAACCTCCTTGATTCTGGGTTTCCTAAGGTAAATTGTTTATATCTGCCTGACAGTTGTAGTAGGATTGTTATGAAGATAGCAGGAATTAATCAGTATGGAAATGTTTTGTATATATTGAAGAGTAATCTCCCAAACTGTTAAGTCAAAAACTCACTTCCGCAGAAATAGTTACAGATGTTCTGAGCGAAGAGTGCCTTGTCAAATTGTTTGAGAAACTCTACATTCTGCTGTAATTACCCCACCCCCAGCCTCATGCAGAGAACACGTGTTACCTTGTTTAAAAGCTCTGCCAGCCTTCTCTGGTATGGAGACTCACACTGTTGGGACATTGTTCCTCCTTGCACCACCAAGGCTGCTCCTGGATCAGCTACTCCCCCAGGGATAATAGCAAGACAAACGACTTTCTCCTTTGGAATGGTTTACCTCACTGCAGGAATAACAGCACAGTGAGATCTAAGAATGTGAGCCCAGAGCTGCTGGTGGCCATACTCTGCCACGTGGCAGACTCAACCTGCAGCAGATATAAAACCATCCAACTTGCGTTTTGGTTTAAGCTGCTCTGACTTGGAGGTCTGTTTAATGTATTCTTCCTAGAGACTCTCTGTGGAAAAATACTAGGAAATCCCAGCAGATTTCAGTGAAACATGATTTGAAAAATCAGACTTATGAAGTGATTTTTTCATTTCTATTAATTTGGATCAATAAAGTAGCTGCAAAAAATTCTGCTTTACACACCAGTGAATCATATGAATGATTCCTAGTGAATAGGAAACTTACTGGGCTAACACTTCTTAGAAGAGTGCAGAAGAGAAATAAAGGATTAATAAGAAATTGACAAGGTACTCTACACTATTTGACACATATTTGATGCATTGTGTTTGTACATTTTCTGTAGTACATGTGATATTCCATTGCTTGCATAGACTATGTAAGGGTCAAGTCAGGACCTTTAGGGTTTTTCATTGCCTCGAGTGTTTATCACTTCTCTGTGTTGGAAATATTTCATGCCCACACTTCTAATATATACTACATGGTCATCAACTATAGTCATCCTACTCTACTATTGAACATTAGAACTTACTCCTTTTTTCTAACTGTAGGTTTGCACCATACATACTTCTTTGTTCTCATTAACCAACATATTTTTATCCCCATACACACACCCTTCTCAGCCTCTGCTAACTCTCATTCTACTCTCTACCTCCAAAAGATCAAATCTTTCAGTTCCCACATATTAATGAGAGCATGCAGCACTGGTGTTTCTGTGCCTGGCTTACAATATTCTTTAATTTTGATAGTCAGAGGGTATTTTTTCCCCCAAATTCTCTAGCCATTAGTTCTTTTGCTGATTCTTATGGCAATATTCTCAGATGACCATTGACAAGTGACTATCAACCATGTTTTCTAAATATACAGCGTCCAATTTAATGAGCAGTGCTATGTAAATTCCCTTAAAATCAATGATTTGATTAATTTTTCAGGTCTCATACTATAATGATTTTGTTGTCTTAATATGACAATAGACAAAAAAATTCCAAATTTCTTTATAATAGTTTACTCGGAGAGAGGAAGAGAAAGAGAGAGAGAGTTTTCAAAATGTAAATGAAATCCTAAAGGCAAGACCATGGCAGCCTAAGCCTGTTACTACACACAGTCTTCATTTCACTTTATTGGACTTTATAGACATTGCATTTGTTTTTTCTTTAAAGACATTGCATTTGTTTTTCCTTTAATAATTTTATATACTTATTTTCTTTAATTTTTTAAAATTTCAGATTAATATGAGAGTACAAATGGTCAGGTTACAATGTTTGCATTTGTAAGGTAAAGTCCCTGTTGTGGCTGTGTCCCACACCCAGGACGTGTGACATATACCCTTACATTGTACCCATAGGTTGAAGCACACCAATCCCCCTCCTTCCTACCCTCCTCTCCTCTGCCCCCTTCCTCTTCTCCCCAACTTGAATTGAATTGAGTTTTTCTCTTGTGTAGGCTTGTATTTTCATCCACTGGCTTCATATTAGAATTAAGCACATTATATACTTGCTTTTCCATTTTTGTCATACTTTATTAAGAGGAATGTGATTCAATTCCATCCAAGTTAATACAAAAGATGTAACGTCTCCATCTTTTTTAAGGCTGAATAGTATTCTGTGGTATACATTTACCACAGTTTATTAATCCATTCTTGGGGTGATTGGCACTTAGGTTGTTTCCACATCTTGGCAATGGACGTTGCATTTTTTACAAATCAAAGGTCTGTGGCAACTCAGTCTCAATTAAATCTACTGGTGCCATTTTAACAACACGATGTCTCTGCATCACAGTTTGATAATTCTCACAAGCTTTTAAACTTTTTCATTATTATTTAACGTTATAGTGATCCGTGATCAGTAATATTTGATGTTTTTGTTGTAATTGTTTTGGGTTCCCATGAACCATGCCCTCATACAATGGCCAATTTAATTGATAAATTTGTGTTCTGACTGCTCCATCAACTAACCATTTCTCATCTCTCTCTCCCTTTCTCCCTACTCTCTGAGAAAAAAATATCAAAATTAATAATCTTACAATGTCCTCTAAGGGTTGAAGAAATGCGACATGTCTTTTATTTTAAGGCAAAAACTAGAAATGATTGTGTTTACTGAGGAAGACATGTTGAAAGTTGACATAAACCAAATACTCGTACTCTTGCAACAAACACATAGCCAAGTTGTAAATGCAAGGGAAAAGTTCTTGAAGAAAATTAAATGTGCTGCTACAGTGAAAACACAAATGATGAAAAAAGTGAAACACCATTGTTGATGATAGGGATAAAGTTTGGGTGGTCTGGATAGAGGTTTGATAGAGGGAGGATAAACAGTGGGACCACACCTATGGAGCCTACTGCAAGGGTACAAGTCAAATCTATCTGGTGTAGAACATACATGTCTTAACACAATTATAAAATAAATGAGGCAAAAGCTATATTTATTAGTTTCATGTAAGCACTCCAAATTGTATTAAAAAATCAACACATTGTACCCCACATATGCATAAATGTATTCATAATCTGTGTGTATATGACTTAATAAAAAAATTTAAAAAATGTAAATCTAGCTAGAAACTAAAAAAAAGTCATTTTATCATAAGGACATTTGCACAAGACTATTTATCACAGCTCAACTTACAATTGCCAAAATGGGGAAACAACCTAAATGCCCACCAACCCAGGAATGGATTAAGAAGCTATGGTATATGTCACCATGGAGTACTGTTTAGCCATTAAAAAAGATGGAGACTTTACATCGTTTGTATTAACCTGGGTGGCAGTGGAACACATTTTTAGTAAAGCATCATAAGAATGGAGAAGCAAGAATCCAATGTACTCAATTCTAATATGAAAGCAGTAGAATATGCCTCCATAGAATGTGGGGTAGGGGAAGGAGGAATAGGGGAGAGGGGAGGAGGGAGAGGAATGGGGATAATGGTGTATGGCACACCTCTTGGGGGTGGGACACAACTACAAGTGGGACTTCACCTAACAACTGCAATTAGTGTAACCTAAGTCTTTGTACCCTCAATGTGTCCTAAATAATTAAAAAAAAAAAGGAGAATGGGAAAAAAAAAAAAAAAAGAAGAAGAAGAAGAAGAAAAAACGAGCCACATTTCCTTAAGCCAAAGCCAAATCCAGAGCAAGGCTCTGATTCTCTTCAGTTCTGTGAAGGCTGAAAGAGGTGAGGACACGGCAGAAGAAAAGGCTGAGGCTAGGAGAGGTT
>CAUYQV010005902.1:0-13016 GCA_963574575.1 Galagoides demidoff
AGCACGGCAGAATCCGCTCCCAAGGCCCAGCTCCCGACGGCCCCGCCCCCCCGTGGGTGGCCCACCCCCCCCACGGCCCCCGCCCCGGCCCGCGCCCAACCCCCCCCCCCGCCCGGCCCCCCCCCCCGCCCCCCCCCCGGCGGGGCCCCCCCGCGCCCCCCCCCCCCCCCCCCCCCCCGGGCTGGCCCAGGGAGGACATCAGCCGTCAGGAGTGCCTCGCCAGGCAGAGTTCATAGTGTCTTCATGCTAACGGGCACGCCAGAAGAGGTGGGCCCATGCTGACAGGTTTCTGTCAGGAGGAAAGCCACCATTTGGTCACTGAGGCTGAGGACAGCCCCTCACATGTGGCCAGCTGCACCAGGAGTCAAGGCGGGCAAGAGTGCTGATTCTTGGCTGGACATTCTCAAAGGGCTCCTAAAAAATCAGCCCTAGAGAGAAGTGTCAAAGAAGAATCTTAACTCTCAGACAAAAGGCAATTCAAAACCTAGTCCTTTCTCTGACTGTGCATCTCACCGTGGCCGCCCCGGCTCACCTGAGATGGTGGCTGCTGTCTCCTCAGCCAGGAGGCGGTCTTTCTCTTCCCGGAGCTTCTCCAGCTCTCGCTGGTGCTGCCGCTGCAGATCTTCGATCTTCTTCTGGTGTGTTTCTTCCATCGCTGCAAATCCTCGCTCACATGTAGCCTGCAAAATGCAAAAGGCTTGGCGAACTTCTTCCTTCGCCTCTAAGTCAGGCACCTGTGCCAGCTCTGTACAGCCCAAGGGCCACCAACATTCACTAAGCAGACCCCATGGTAAGTTCCCTGCAGGTGGAACAGGTTCTCTCGGGCCGTCTGGAAATTTTCACTGATGCTAGCAGAGCACCTAGAAAACAATGTTCCCCCTCCATAAATTCTGTATTTTATTTTTGCACCTATTCTGAGCTGTTCTTCACAGGAAGGGCTGGTATGGGGGTGGGGAGGGGCTGCAGTGAAATTTAAATAAACCAATCCTAGACCTTCCAGTGTTGATGTCAGCCAGAACACCTTGGAAAGACAGAGAACAAAGCACAGACACAGAGGCTGGTGTTGCCTGGCTTAGAGGGACACAGCAAGAGGTTCTCCATGCCCATTAGCAACAGTGCTGAGGGATTTATGAACTGGAGAGAGGTAGGGCCACCCTGCAAGTGGTAGGTAGCCTGGTGGTACCAGCTGAACTCAACCACCCCACATGGTCGGGTGGGGGCACGTAGAGCTATCACTGGGAGTGGGGGCCCTGCTGCTAGCCAGCTGGTAGCCTGACTGGCCACTTAACTGCGCAAGTGTCCACTGACCTGAGGGAGTGAGGGTGTACTGAGTGATCTCACTTCTAACCTACGTCATCTTTCTTCCTTTTTCTTCCAAAGGAGAATAAAAAGCACCAGTTAGTGCTCCTACCATGAACTTTAACAAAACAGAAGATCTGCTTTCCAAGCTTCTCTGTGCCTCATCACACCCTGAAGGACAAAGGTGCATCCTAACAAGAAAGCAAAGAATCTCCCCCACCACCACTGGGGAGCCTGGGCCTGGACACGGGACCTGAGCTGCGCTGGCTGACAGAGCAGGTGGTGTGTGCATGGCTGCTGGGGAGCATGCATCTACTCCCGAGCACAGAGGTCCTTTCTGTCTCAAACTCCCACAAGCTCCACTTCCGTGCCCAGAGCAGGCTGTTGGCTGAGTTGTAGAAGAATATGGCCATGTCCTATCCCACACAGTATGGCTCTCCACTGCAGGTTCCCAATCCCACATTACTTGGCCAATCTTCCTGCACGTGGACTCAAGAAAGGAGAGCAAGAAATCAAATTGTCATGGCTGATGTCTCTACTGAGCCCCGCAGTCAGCCTAGGCCCCTAATGAGAGCCCCAGGCAGGATTTCCAAACAGCCAGATATAGTTTGGACTTTGCTAGCCTTATTGCAGTGGGGCAAATGCTTCAACGCCTGTCCACTGCCAACTGGGCACCCCACGGGGACCAGACAGCAGCGCTTAACCCGGCGGAGCAGCTGCGGGAGTTCTGGGCTCTGCCTCCTGGCTCCAGCTCCAACATGGATCCCTTTCCTCCCTTCCTTTGTTCCTGTGTGGCTTCTCAGATAGCACACTTAACTAGTAGCTTTTACACATCTTATTTTGATTTAAATGTATTGAAATATATGAAAACAATGGTCAAAACTAATTAAAAACACTAAAGTTTCTCTAAAGGCCCACTTGCTTCCTTGGAGAGAATGTATATATTAAAAAATAACTGATCTGGCTGGGCACCTGTGGCTCAAGTGGCTAAGGTGTCAATCACATACACCTGAGCTGGCAGGTTCGAATCCAGCCTGGGCCTGCCAAACAATGAAGGCTGCAACCAAAAAATCGCTGGGCACTGTGGTGGGCACCTGTAGTCCCAGCTACTTGAGAGGCAGAGGCAGGAGAATCACTTGAGCCCAGGAGTTGGAGGTTGCCATGAGCTGTGATGCCATAGCATTCTACCAAGGAGCGACAGCTTGAGGCTCTGTCTCAAAAATTTTAAAAAAAGAAAGGAAAAAAAAATTACTGATCTGTGGCTCAGGACCTGTAGCTCAACAGCTAGGGCCCTGGTCACATATACCAAAGATGGCGGGTTTGATCCCAGCCCAGGCCCGCCAAACAACAATGACAACTGCAACCAAAAAATAGCCAGGCATTGTGGCAGGCACCTGTAGTCCCAGCTACTTGGGAGACCGAGGCAAGAGAATTGCTTAAGTCCAAGAGTTGGAGGGTACTGTGAGCTGTGATACCATAGCACTCTACCGAGGACGACGTAAGACTATGCCTCAAAAAAAAAACCAAAAAACAAAAAAAAACCCAACAACTGATCTGTATATAGTTTTTTAGAGATGGATCTTGCTATGTTGCCCAGGCTGGACCCAAACTACTGGGCTCAAGTCATCTTCTCACCCCAGAGCCCTGAGTGGCTGGGACAAGTACCTGCCGCAAAGACTTCTAATCATCCTTGGGACCAAAAAAAGCTGCTCGATGACTACCATGCCAAGTTGTGGCATCTGAAGAGGGACTGTCAGGTCAAGAGCCCACTTCTCTGCCCAGGCAGAAGTCTGCAAATGTGGAGGCTATTGGCTAGGCTTTAAGTGCTATCTGGCTCTAAATTCTAAAGGTCTGAAGGGGCTGATGAGAACACAGCACAGGGTGGAGAATGCTGTGCCATGGTGGCACCAAGCAGCATAAAGCGGGCTGTGTGCAAGGCCTGGAGGCTCCATACCCAATCCTAGCACAACCTTTGGCCAGTTTCCAACACGAGTGGCTACCTCTTCCTCCTTCTTTGCTGACTGATGGCATTATATCACCTACACTGGGCCTCATCTGTGGCCAGGCTGACCAACCTACAATAGCCCCCAAGGACACAGCTCTTGTGTGTACAAATAGGAAGCAGGTCATCAGCATGGGCATCATGCCCAGACACCTGCCCACAAGGAAGGCTGCTGGGTGCTCTGTGAGGAAGGGCACTAGGGAGTATGTCTGGGCTTTCAGAGGCACACTTGGCCCGTGTGGACGCTGCTCTCAGCACACTGAGCAAAGCACGGCCACAGACACACTTTAGAAAGCAGCTGCCGAGATTTTTTCACAGTCCACAATGGTGTGGGGCAAGGCAGGCACTCCTGCTGCCTCCTGCTGGCCCCATAGCCCTGCTGTCATGTGACATTAATCCAAGAACTGCCAGCTCACTGCATGCATTCCCTTTTCACTCATAGCCAGAGGAATAAAGTGCTGGGAAATAAGATCCCTAGTGTCCCACGGGACAGTGGCCATGGGGACAGTGTATACAGGACCAGTATGGCAGCCGCTGGTGAGCCAGGAGCTCACTACAGGCACACCAGGGGAGCAGTGTTGGCTGAACCCTTGTCCCACTCAGCTATACAAGCACTGGAGCTCGAGGGGCCTAGGCATGTACTGGGATAGTTTCCAGCAGGAAGAACATGTGTCACAGGTACTAGGGCAAACTTCTGAGGCTAACGGGGGCCCCAAAAGCTCAAGATGATAATGCCTAGACAGCCATACGCATGTGGCGGCCTGTGCTTACAAGGCTCCCACACTGCGCTGGGAGGCACCTTTGTGTGCCAGGGCTTCAGGCAGAGTGTGAAATGAGGTGGGATGCAGGGCAGCCCCAGGGGAAAGGCCACTTTCTAGAGCTTCAGAGAAGGGAACAGGAGTGGCTGGACACGGTGCTGTGTAGGAAAGCCCTTTTCATCAGGTGCCCATCCAAGGCCAGCTCCTCACGGAGAGCTGGGGTAAGAGATAGATCGTCAACACTGTCCTGCAAACATTTCTATCTGCTGGGAAAACCCTATTCTACTCTCCAAGACCATCAGGAGGAGACTGCCCTCCAAGAAGGCCTTGGGTCTGCACTGGGACAGGGGGTGTTTGTGGAAAACAAAAAGGAAGTGAGGCTGGTGGGGTGGGGGTTGCTCTGGTGAACAGGAGGGAGGTGATGAGGCCACACTGTCCTTTCCCCAGCCCCGCCTGCCCTCTTGCTGTCTCTCCTGCCTGGTGGGTGATGCTCAGGGGGATGTTAAGCCTATGGCCCAGGCTCTGATCTAAGACCACCCTGTTGCCAGCAAAGGGTAGACAGTGGCCCAGTGAGGTGTGGGCAGTGGTGTGGCCCCTTAGTTCTGCTAGCACAGCAGCTAAGGGCCAGCACCCAGCCCCCCATCACGAAGGACAATCTGCTTTACAGATCAAAGGATGCACCAGGACCTTAAGGCTCTCAAAGTCCCTCTGGTACTTCTCCCGCAGTGTGGCCGCGTCACCCTCCAGGTCCTTATGGCCCAGCTCCTCCCGCATGGCATTCATCTGGGCCTCCAGCTCCTGGATGCGCTCCCGCAGCCCTGTCATGGAATCGGCCTCCCCTTCCATGGCCTCCCCGCGGGTGGAAAGGGCTGACAGGGCCCTGGGGTGCTGGCCCTGGTGGAGGCGGAGTGTCTCCTGCAGGCAGCGCAGGCTCTGTGAGCAGTGCTCTTGCAGGGCCCGCAGCTCCTCCCCGTGGATGGCCTGCAGCTCCTGGATCTTGAGCTGGAACCTGTCCTCCAGCGTCTGCATCTGTACCACATGCTGCCGCTCCATGTCCTGTCTGTCTCTGACAGAGGCGTCCAGCTGGCTCAGCACCCGGCTGCGCTCAGCCTGCAGTGAGCTCTGGGCCCTGCTCAGCTGCTCTGCCACGCAGCGCATCTCCTTGGCATACCTGCCCTGCAGGGCACACATGCTCTCGCTGTGCTTGCTTTCCACCTCCTTCAGACTCTGCTGCTGCTGGTCCAGCTGGGCCGCCTTGGCCTTGAGCTCTGTGTTTTCCCTTTCAATAACAGCGATCACTTCCAGGTACTCGCTCTTCTGCTTGCGGAGGAGGTCTTCGTACTCATCCCTTAGAACCCTGACAGCTTGCGCTGGCTCCAGGCAGAAGGCGCCCCCGGTCAGCCGGGACTCCTTACAGACCTGGAGCTCCTTTTCATACTCCAGCCGGATCCTGCAAGCTGCATAACACACCTGAGCCTGAACAATTGCATCTTGTACCAGTAAAGAGGAATACTGACCCAGGCCGCCCAGACAAGCGCTATATGAGAGAGTCTGGGATGCCTGAAGCAGTTTCTGGCAATCTCTCAGAGCTGCCACGGGCGGCAGCGATGGTAAAGAGGCGGCTATCTCCTCTAAGATGCTGGCCTTCTCCTTTAGCTGCTGGGCCAGCTCTTCCTGAATAGCCACCAGGGCCCTGGAGCTCTGGGCAGATGACTGAAAGGGCTCCTGGGGCCCAACTGAGTCTTGGCTCAGCACTTCTGAGGGGCTCAGGTCCCAGGATGCAGGTATAGCATTGCCTGCTGTAAGCCTGAGGGACTCTGAGACCTGCCGCATCACCCTCTCAAAGTCTGGGGTCTGATAGGCATCTAGGACCTCCCGCAGGGCACACCGGTGCTGCTGCAGAGCAGTTTGGGTCCCCTGCAGCGTCTCCTGGACACTCTGCAGCCTGCGGCGAAGTGACTCCCGCACAGACTGTGCAGCAAAGCTGAGCTCTGCCCTTACCCATGTGGCGCTGGCCAGCACAGGAGCCAGGCCCTGTGGGGCACTCTGCTGTCCACCTCCTGATGCAGAGACTGCCTCGCCTCCCAGCGTCCCCAGGCGCTTCCTCAGAGACTCAACCTGACTCCAGAACTCACCATCCACCAGCACCTTCTTGGCCCAGGCATCTGCAGGAGCCCCAGTGGAGACCGTGGTGCTCTCAGACTCCAGCAGCAACTGTCCTGATTGAGGAATCTCGTGGAGAACATGGGAGATATCTGATGTGGTGTTCTTCAGAGAGTCTGCTATTTGACTGATCAGCGAGGCCTCCAGAGTGATTTGTTCAGAAAGGAGCCTCACCTGCTCTTGCTCAGTCAGCCGCCAAGGAGCTGGCACTCTACTCCCCATGGAGCCACCCTCCTCCAGCTGGGCACCAGCCCCACTGTCGGCCGAGGCTGGCCAGTGCTGTAGGGCCTGGATGGCGCTGACCAGGGCACCCTCCATACTGACCAGGGAGGCAGCACATACATTCTGCTCATCTTTCTGACCAGCCCTCAGCAAAGATCTCAGCTGCTCTCGGCAGTTTTCCAAGTAGATCAAAGCCTGACTGTTTTTCACCTGGAAGTCACCAACCTCCCCAACATGACCTTCGACCCTCCTGGACCTCTCCTGCCTCTCCTGCTCCAGTTGGGAGGTCAGTGCTCCAACCTGGAGCAAGCTGGTGTGGAGCTGCTCACGCAGCTGGGCCTCAGTGCCAGCCCACTGGTGGTGCAGTGCCAGCAGCGCCTCCTGGCTCTGGCCCTGCTGGCTCTCTAGCCGGACGGTCACATCTTTGAGTTTCTCTTCTGTGACATACAGCTTGGTCTCCAGGGAGTGGATGATGGAGAGATACGTCTCAGAGTCGCTGCTGGCAGGCAGCGTGCTGGGTGCGGGCTCTGAGGACATGCTTTCCTCTGAGGGTGACCGGTCCTGGCTGGTGTCAGAAGACGTACTGCTGGTCCATGTCTTCTCTGACCCTTCAGGGTGGACGTACCTCTGGCACTGGATTGTGGAGAAACGAATCCTCTGTCTTTTGACCCCAGGTGCCCCCTGGTCAGTTCTGCCTGTGCCGTGTGGGTGCCCCTCCCTGTCAGGCATTTCTGCCAACTTTAAGAGCACCAGGCTCTCTTCCCCACCAAGGCTACTGTCACCACACTCCTCCCCTGGGATTGTTCCCAGGTCCTCCTCCTCCTCAAGTCTTGTATGTAGGCAGCCCAGAGGTGCCACAGTGACTTGAAGCTGTTGGCCCAAGAGCAAAATGCCATCTCCTTCTATTTCTTCTGGGGCACTCTGTGTCTCTTCCGCATCCTTTGAAGATTCATTTGCAAATTTCCTTAAAATCTCTTCCTTTGCCTGAA
The DNA here is from genome assembly GCA_963574575.1 of Galagoides demidoff. NCBI lineage: Eukaryota > Metazoa > Chordata > Mammalia > Primates > Galagidae > Galagoides > Galagoides demidoff. Next base: position 7,434 of record CAUYQV010005902.1, read on the forward strand.
GCTTAATTTCTGTTTCCTCTAAGCTGCTCCCCAAAGCAACCATTTTAACCAAAGCCTCATTGAGGTCTTGATTTTTCTTCTCCAGAACTTTCCTGTGCACTTCCTTGATACACTCCAGCTCTTCCTCCTTCTCTCGGAGCAGCACGTGCACACTCTGGAGCTGGCTGGACACCCTCTGCAACGCATGCTCCAGGCGCTGACAGTCCGCCTCCCTTCCCTGCAGCTTCTCCTGGAGTTTAGTCACGTCCCCATCAGACGTGGCCACTCGCTCTGTCAGCTCCTGCAGCCGCTGCCTGAGGAGGTCCCGCTCGTCACAGAGGCTTTGCACGTGCTCAGCAAGCCTGCAGAGGCTGCCCTCCCGCAATGCCAGCTGCTCCTCCAGCTGGTGCACCTGCTCGCTGCCCTCAAATGAGGCACTCAGCTTCTCTTTCTGGAGGGCCTCCACCTGCTGGGCATGGCCCTGCAGCTGGTCCTCATAGGCGGTGGCCTTGTCCTCAGCCTCACGCAGGCTCTGCAGCAGTGCCTGCTTTTCCTTCTCACAGCTCTCCAGCAATAGCTCGTAGTTCCTCCGCAGCTTCTCCTCCATCAGTCGCTGCGCCTGCTCACTAGCACCAAGCTGCTGGCTAAGGTCGGCGATGCGCTCCTGCAGCCTCTGTGCCTCCTTCTGCCGGTCCTGCTGCAGCGCCTGCTGTGTCTCCAAGCCTCGAAGCTCCTGCGTCTTCTCCAGAAGTAGGGCCTCAGCACTCTTGAGCTTCTGCTCACTGGCCCGCAGCTGGCCGCTCAATGCCGCCTCGCTGTGTTGCCACTCCTCCAGCTGCTCGCGGGCCCTGCCTTGCTCCCGTTTTAGGTCTGCCTTCAGCTTGGCCAACGCCTGCTCCTTGATGACCAGCTCGGCGGCAGCATTGCTAAGCCGCGCCTGGAGGCTCCGGATCTCGGCCTCGTGGTGCCGGATCGCACCCTTGGCCTCCCCATAGCTGCGTTTCAGGGTCTGAATCTGGTGCGTGATCAGCTCCTGGCGCTGGCACTGGGCTTCCAGCTCACTTTGGAGGTCTTGGTTGACTCTATGGAGCCTCTGCCAGGCACCCGATGGGGAAGTGGCCACTTCAGTCTTAAAAAAACCGATTAAATACTGGTTAGTAACACTCGGGCCTCCCAGTTCTGAGTGTCACATCTCTGGCCAGGAGCAACCACAGAAAATCTCCTTGGTGGGTTTGGTTTTTATCCTTTGTGCAATTTTTTCCCCCATTAAAAAATCCGACAAATGATCTCATTTTTTTTTTTTTTTGTTAAGTAGCTGCTTCCAGATAAACAGAAAACATGGACAATAACATCAAAAAACAGCTTTAACTGAACAGCTTCTAGGAGAAATAAACAAAAAAAAACTGAATGATGGTGCACACTGAGAAGCAAAAGAAGACTCGAGGACAGAGTGTGGTGGGGAGGAGGAAAGGAGGGCGCAATGTGGCAGCGGTCAGCTCTGCAAATGGAAAGTGCAAGGTCCCTTATACCAAAGCCTGAAAAGGCGCAGGACATAAGGGTAAGTAAATGATGTCACTTCCTTCTCAGAAAGGAAGAGAAGGAAGGAAAGTGTGCTGGGACCTGTCAGCAAGGGGACACCCACACTCTCCTCTGCCGAGTATAGCCAGTCCTCCACAGGAACAGGAGGGCTACTCTACCTGCAAGAAGACAAAACAAGGGCAGAAACGTGGAGAAAATCTAAACCAACAAAATAAACAAACCTTTGTGAAATTCAAAATAAGAAAATGAAGCGTGCGAAAAACAAAACAAAACATGAATGAAACGAAAACTCCCCAAACTGAAAAAGCATGCACAAAAGACAGAACCCGAACAATGTGGGGAGGCCCACACAGATAGCAGTGAAACGAGGCAGGACAGGAGCCCAGCCTGCCTGTGTCCCTCTTGGTGTGCTGGCCAGGGAAGCCACAGATGTGACACTCAGTTACATTACGTTCAAATCACGCTCTGCCGTCAGCACCCATAAGCTCACCGCCCCCAGCACTGCAGCACCCACCCACCAGCTGCTCTTCCTGGCCCTTCACCTCAAAGACTCCTTGCTCTCTCTGACTGATGGTTAAAAGTATTTCCAAAACTCAAAAGGGTAGTGGAAAAGTAACAAGTTATTAGCTTAGCAGAAGGTATTAAGACCAACTTTGCCCAGTGACTCACAGGGGCTTCAGTGCGGGCTCATGCAACTACCCAAACCAGACACAGAGGGAAGTTCCCAGCTTTGCAACGTGCAAAGCCTGCTGCTAACATGGGCTGAGTATCCCTTATCCAAATGCTTGGGACAAGAAGTGTTCTAGATTTTTTTTTTTTTTTTTGAGACGGAGCCTCAAGCTATCCCCCTGGGTAGAGTGCCATCGCATCACAGCTCATAGCAACCTCCAACTCCTGGGCTCAAGCCAGTCTCCTGCCTCCGCCTCCCAAGTAGCTGGGACCACAGGCGCCCACCACAATGCCCAGCCACTTTTTGGTTGCAGCCATCATTGTTGTTTGGCGGGCCCAGGCTGGGGATTCAAACCCTCCACCTTAGGTGTACGTGGCTGGCGCCTTAGCCCATTGAGCCACAGTGTTCTAGATTTTAAAACACTTGCATTACACGTAGCAGATGGGCACCCCAAATCTTAACATCTAAAATTTGAAATGCTTCAGTGAGCATTTCTTTTTAGCATAAATATTCTTCAGTACTCAAAAACTTTTGAATCTTGGAGCATTTTGGATTTCTGATTTGGGGATGCCAACCTGCATCTTTACCCCCTGACCTGAAGTTAATTCTTATAGGATAGGGCCCAATCAGGGCTTTAGAGATGCTCTCCACCCTTTGAAGGCCTGAGTGAGAGACCTGCAGGAAAGCCCACCACTGTCACTGCTGGTGCCCAAGGTCTGAACTGGGCCTGGCAGTAATTGCAGTGGAGGAAGCTGGGAAGGAAGGTCCAGGGTATATGGGGGGAAAGAAAAGAGAAGGCCCAAGGTACATGCAGCAAAAGAAATAGCACCAAGAAGGGCAGGAAGACAGATTAGGCAGAGGGCAACCCAGTGCTACCTGGATGCCTCAGACCAGGCCCAGTGCATGGGGTCTGAAATGCCAGCCCTCAAACTCATCAGATGCTGGGTCTTTGAAAGCCCCAGTGCTCTCAAAGGCCTGCTGGGTCTAAGCCTGCACAGGCAAAGGGCTACTGCTACGGGAGAGGCAACACAGGTAGAGAGGGCTACTGCTGGGGGGAGGGAACACAGGCAGAGAGGGCTACTGCTAGGGGGAGGGAACACAGGCAGAGGGCTACTGCTGGGGGGGTAGGAAACACAAGCAGAGAGAGCTACTGCTGGCGGGGAGAGAACATAGGCAGAGAGGGCTACTGCTGAGGAGGAGGGAACAGAGGCAGAGAGGGCTACTGCTGGCAGGGAGGGAACACAGGCAGAGGCAGGACTTGAACTCAGGGCCCTCACTCTAATGCCAGATCTTCAGCCTTTAGGAGAAATAGGCTCTCCAGTCTGACACCTGGTTTCACCTCTCCCACAGAGCTAAGTCAATAACTTCCCCCAGAATGGCAGTTCCATAAGGGCAGAAGCATCTCTGGTTTGCCCCAGAATGAGCATAGGGCCTAGGGGTCCTCAAACTTTTTAAACAGGGGGCCAGTTCACTGTCCCTCAGACCACTGGACGGCCGGACTGCGGGCCCTAGGACAAGTCGGCTACTAAGCAGGACAGACAGCCGTGGCAAAAACACCAGGCAAGCCGGATAAATGTCCTAGGTGGGCTGCATGTGGCCCGCAGGCCATAGTTTGAGGACGCCTGGTCTAGAGCAAGGCTAGGCCCTGCCTCGTGACAACCCAAGTTGGCCCCCACTGGCCCATGAACCCAGCTGCTAGCTAGGAGCTTTGGCACAGAGATCCCAGGGAGGTGTGCTAGGAGTGGGCAGTCAGGACTCGAGCTGCTGCCACCTCATCTCCTCACTAGGCACAGCTGGCTGGGTTGGCCCAGGGGTAGGTCGTCACATATCTCCTTAAACTTCAGCCCAGGTACACAGTAGAAAGTGGGACTGCAGAAAAAATAAACAGAGCTGGCCTCCCAGCGTACTGAGAACTCAGGCCCCAAGGCGGAGCCCAGAGGCACAGCCTGGGGACAGGTGGCTTTGCCAGCCAGGTTTTGCTTGTTGCTCTCCTGCCTGGCTGCAAGCTGTAGCATGAGCCCTGCTCTCTGAAGCCCCCAGACCCCACACAGCCCCACCCACCTACCTGCAGCACATAGCCCTCCCGGGCACTCTGCTCCCGGCCCAGGGCCACTCTCAACTGGTCCTGCAGGAGTCGGTTCTGCTCCAGAAGGTCTGAGGCCTCCCTCTGGCTCTGCTCCAGCTGTTGACCAAAAGACACATGTTTTTAAAACAAAATGATGATAAAGAAAAGCAGACACAGAACACAAGCCCTCAAAGGCATTTGTGAGTGCAGCCAGGCTTCCACACGGAGCTCTTAAATCCCGACAAAGATGAAGCGTGGTCTCCATGTGCAGCACTGAGAACTGTCATCCCAGCTTGAACTGTCAGCCTTGGTGTCTTTTGGGGAGCCAAGGAGGGGCCTGTCCTTTTCTACCATGTAACTTCCATACTTACTCACGGTCCAAATGTGCTGGCCCATACATGCTCTATGTCCCATCTGTTCCCCAGGAAACACGGAGGGGGATGGCCCCAAGGGCCCTCCAGTGTCCTCAGCTGCCCACACCTGCCAGCTAGGACTCACACAGCAGGCCTCACACAGGGCCTGTTGTGGCTTCACCTGAAACTACTCCAGTTGACCAGTTTGACATGACGGATTCCACATAAATCCATCAAATCCAAAAAAAATCCAAAAAAAAAATAGAAATAAAGTTCTATTTCCAAAAAGGTTCCTACAGTTACTTCAAACAAGATGTAAAAACCTACCAGTAAGCTATTTTACACCTCTCTTGCTTTCCACAGCTTCAGAGTCACTCTCTCATCTATCTGCCTCTTCCTCACAGGTTTCCTGGGTGCCCACTTGCCACCAAGCTGTGGGGAGGGCCACCTGCCCCATTTCGGGGGCTGTGGTAAGTGGGAGCAGAGTATACACAGGCCAGCTCCTCCCAGGGCACTGCCAGGCTACTGTAAGAGGTGGAGACACCCCTGACTTCCCAACACTAAGGACAGACTACTATCTAAAGCACAGACTGCTGCACCAGCTGAACTAGTGTGTGGCCTGCTAACTAGCCCATTCTGGTAGCTTATAGCAATGTAAATTTGAATTGTAATTTTATTTCAACTTGCTTCTTTTGTCAATGGGTGTAGAAAATAAACAGCCAAAGTGTTGATGCCAGTGATAACTCAGCCTCACAAATTTAATAAAATAGGAGAAACACAAGAAGTGTGAGGTCTGCCAGTGTCCACCTGTTAGCTGCTTATGCAAAAGAATGCATCTGAAACAGCCTGCTGAAGACTGGGGGGGGGGGGGGGGGGGGGCGCCCAAACCAAAAAGTTAAAAAAACCCATGCCGCTGGACCACCGCTGCCAGTGCCCCCCGGCCAAAGGTTTGCGGATGTGGTTTCAGGGTACACAAC
>CAUYQV010005906.1:0-60731 GCA_963574575.1 Galagoides demidoff
TACCTAGTAGAGGAATTGTAGGATTGAATGTCAGGTCTATTTTTAGATCCCTAAGTGTTCTCCAAACATATTTCCTAAAGGAACATATTTGGGTAGGTTCTGAGTCATGAAATTGCTCTATGTAAGATTGAGCAACCACCACTGATATATTTGAACGTGCTTTGGTTGAAGTCTAGAACTTGGTACCAACCCAGTGCATGGATTTCAAGGACTGTGTGAAGATTTTCTGACACGAATGATACAATTTTGATGTATAGATTTTATACATTATCAAATGTCCATTTTGAAATGTTGTTTTGTTTTTATTTTTGACAATATAATAGGAAATCTTACTTCATAAACCTACATTGATGTTATTGTCTTTAGGAAAGGAATTTAAATAGGTTATGTAACATTAAGCATATGGCTACACATAAATTAGAAAAGCTGTGGCTATTAGGAATAAATATTGGTAACAATACTGATGGAATTTCACACATATAGTTTATTGTGAGAAAAGTAGAAAGACTTAAACAGAACTTAGATAAGATAAAGAAATAGTCTTGTTTTTCAATGAAAATATAAATGGAGGCATTTATTCTTAAAATGATAACCTTTGAAAGTTGACTTCCCAATTCCACCTAAGAGGAAATAACTTAAGTCTGATGAATTTTTCCTGCTGTATTTAATAGTACCTCATCTAGTATTACTAGATTAAGTCCCCCTAGCAAGAAAACATTTAAAATCAATACAATAACTCTGAATAGCAAAATTTATCACTCCTACAAACTCTTGATGATGTGAAAAACATAGAAGCAACAATTTTGGACATGATTTAATAGTCGAGGAAAACTATGATGCAAGGGAGGCTACATGAAGGGCTAGTTTAATATTCTAAATGAAAACCTACCGTAAATTTTGAGGAGATACAGGCAGAACTTGGTTTGGGTTGAGTAGACTTAATTAAAGCAAGATTCTGAGCTGACTTCTAAGGATCTTTCTAGGATCATTTTTTTTTCCTGCTACTCATGCATTTGCACTATATTACAACATGCACAAATTGGGGAAATATAAATCCATCGTTTCTTTTGACATTGGCATGGCTTCAGTAACCTCCTAAGTTGAGATCATTTGAGTTTTTTAGAACATGGACACCTCTGGCAAAAATGTGGAGGTCCCAATAGCTCCTCAGAAGCAGCTCAGCTTCACACGGAAAGACTCACAGGGCCCCTGTATAATATGGATATTCAATTGGGAAAAACATCATTGTCATATAGAATATTTTGCCTGCATAAAAAGTGCGTGTTAGGGTAATTAAATTGGTTATTTGTAGCTTCTCTCCTTTTTTCTGTTTCCCCTTCCACCTACACAATTATTTTCATCCTGAGTTGCCACAAGAGTGAAAAATAATCAAATCTATACAAATTTTATTATTAGAAAGATCTGAAGAATTCTTTTGGTACATGCTAATGCAAGAAGACAATTTATTTATTAATATGTGTTTTGAATGTCCTCTTCCAATGGCTATAGGCAAAGTTAGAAGGCTTATATTTGCATCCCTTTGCATGTTTTGGCATACTTTACTAGACATATTTTTCTGTTTATTGAAAGTAATCCTCAGACCTTTGTTCAACTATAATGTATACACCAGCAACAGACATTTGGGTGTGTAGTGAGAGCAGGTTTTTCTGTCAAGATAGCCAGCAGAATAATGTAAAATTTTATTGTATTACTTCTGATGCTTTAGGTAAAATAGTATGCTCCATGAGCCTCCAATTGCAAAGAACAAAATGCTATGCTCAGGTGACGTGAAGGCAGGCTAAGAGTCCAGAAAAGCTGTGTTGGTTCTGTGTGGGGAGTGCATGATTTTCATCCACTTGGGGAAACAATAGGTCTTATTGTCAGTTGCCAAGCTCTCTGATGCTAAGGAGTGTGTCAGATGTGGTTACTGTGGGGACTGTAGCAATGATAAGCACGTTTTAAGAAAAATCAGCATAGATACCACACATTGGGATTGAACAAATTGCTTTTATTTCCTATTTTCCTTAAAACTCAAATTTGCTTTTCCTTCCTTTCCCAGTTATTGCAGCTTCCTTGGCTTTTAGCTTGGACGATGGGAGAAACATAATTTCTCCGAGACCAAGAGTAAAGCCCCTTTATTTTCTATGTGAACTTCTTGAAGTCAGGATACTGGCCCTAACACTAACTAAACAAAGATACTCAGAGGGGATTTGGCAGAGCAGGTGCCTATGTAAGTGATGACTGGGTAAATGAATCAGCATTTCCATGATGTTAATGTAACTGACATGCATTAGACAACTTTAGTTTGCCATCTCCAGTATGTTTTTAGCTGAAAACCTCAGAGGCCTAACCTGTTCCATAGAAAAAGTCTTTTTATTCCCCCATGGTTTATAGCTGAGGACATAGTGCATATGTAGGAGTTGATTGGTTGGAGTAGTGCAATATAAATAAACCTGACCTTCTCTATTAATTCCTTCACTTTCCCTACAACTACTTACCTTTAAAAGGGGAAGGGTGAGCTTGCTTTCATGGTAAAGCACCACCATTCTCTTCTAGGCGAGGATAGAAGGTAAAAGTAGCTTTTGTTCTTGATGTCCAGATCAACTTAATTTCTACCATCTTTTATTTCACATAATAAAGCCGATCATCTGTCCTAGGTGCAGATTGTGTTTTAAAATTTGCCCCCTCTCTGTGCTTTTCTCTTCAGAGCCCAGTGCCCAAAGGCCCAGAGGTCCTTCTGCTCTGGACCTGTCCTTGCTCTTACTGAGGGAAGTTTTGCATCCTATAATTCTGTTAGCTTTTTTTGGAAAAGAAATTTAAGAAAAGTTTATTGAACTTCTCTATGTTAGGCACTATGCATTTTATATGCTGTATTGGTCACTGTTTTCCAGAGAAACAGAACCAATAGGATGTTTGTGCATGTGTGTGTGTGTGTGTGTGTGTGTGTCTAAAGACAGAGAGAGAGATTGATTTTATAAGGAATTGATTCATATGACTGTGAAGGCTACAGGTTCCAAGAACCGCAGTCAGCAAGATAAAGGCCAGGAAAGCTGCTGGAGTAGTTCTAATCTGAAGGTCCGGTAGGCATGAGACCCGAGAAGAGCTGCTATTGCAGTTTGAGTCAGAAAGCCAGAAAATAACAATGTCCCAGCTCAAAGGTAGGCTGAAAAAATTTCATCATACCATGTCAGAGTCAGCCTTTTTGTTCTATTCAGGCCTTCAACTGGTTGGATCTGGCCAACCCATATAAGGGAGGTCAGAATCTGCTTTACTCAGTTACAGATTCAAATGTTAATCATGCCTGAAAACATTCTCTCTGATATAACCAGAATAATGTGGGACCAAATGTATGGGTACCCCTTGTACTAGTCAAGGTAACACATAAAATTAGCCATCCCACATGCATTACCTAATTTAATCCTGACCTAAACACAATCGCAAACCCCGATAGATACTATTGGTTATTATCAGAAATTGAACTATTGAGAGTATAGTTTTAGAGTGAGATTGCCCTTATTTGAATTCTGTCTTCACCACTCACTATGTAACAACAGGCAGGTTAGTTTTCTCATTCTCTAAATTGAAGATGATCTGAATTGTTAAGTTATTGTGAGAATTAAATGAAATAATGCATGTAAAACACTTCACATTGATGACTGGAAAATAGCTTAGTACTTAGTGAAGGCTAGCTATTATTTAAATGTGTAAGGAAATAAAAGTTCATAGTGGTTATGATTTTGGCCCAAGGTAACATAGCTATTAAGTAGCAAAATCAGGATTTGAATTTTTATGCCATCTGCCTCCAAAATCATGCTTTTAACCATGCCAGTCTATTAATCTCTATAAAGTAGCAGTATAATGTAATGGTTAAGCCTTTGGTGTTAGACTCCATGGTTTCAAATCCCGACTCTCTCACTTTCCAAAAGGCTTTAGGAAAGTTACTTAACTCCTCTGTACCCTAGGTTCTTCATCTCTAAAATAGAAATGAAATAAAATCTTTCCTAGAGTAACATAGACTCAAATGATTTCTAGGGATACTGTCCTCCTCAATTCCTCAGTTTTAAATGATAGAATTACAGACATAGGTAGGCTTTGAGGGGGTTTCTTCATTTCTCTTGAATTATACTGGTTATTACTAGGATAAATAAGAAAGCTTCATGAAATCTAGGGGAATATTAAAAAGATATTAACATATTCTCAATGCTACTGATAGCGTTTCTTTGCAAAAAAAGATCTTTTAATTTATTTTTGAGAGAGAAAATGAAAAATGATGGTTTTCATTCGGAATCATTGTATGTATCTTTAAAACATGAAGTTGAAATCAATGAATAAAAGGTGGAAGGAAGCCAGGAATGAACCCAGTATAGAATGAAAACCCTAAGGCCAATTTTTGGGACTGTTTTGCCCATTTAATTGAAGCTATGCAAGATCTACCACCTAGGACCACATATTTAATTCTCTGGTATGTAATACAGGGAGATTCAGACTTTTAGAATGTTGTATCTGACTTCTCATCTGTCAACCAAAGCAGCTGAAAAGGCAAGAGCCCTGGAGAATTGTTTTTCTACATATGTATTTGTTTTTAGACAAATGTGTTTGTTTGAAGGTCTAAACACCATGGAAATGGGCACCATGGAAATTCTTAATTGGGAGGTAGAGGCCCTAGAAGTGTTGACTCAATCCTTGATCCTTCTGTGTGATGGATTAAATGCCACATGCTTCAATCTGCTGTGTGTGGGGTCTTTCAGCACTATTTATAATAAACAGCAGTTCTGTGTAAAGGGCATAAGAAACATTTTTAAAAGAGATTAATAAGAGGTTGGTTGTCATCTGGCTGTTGCTTATGGAAAAAGAACTCCAGAGAAAATTATAGTGTATGTATTACACTTTTCCTCCAAAAAAACTTCTATACACATGAAATAAAGTTAAAATTGATGTTAAGGACAGCCTTAAAGGGAAAACATAAAATCCATATGTAGATTGAAGGGAATGTGGTGATGGAGGAGAGAAAGTTAGGGTTACCCTCTTGCCACAAAGTGGTTTGAGAAACTGTAAACTAATTGCCTGTGTATCATCCTTAACACTTCTGCATATTTCTCAGTTTCTTTGAAAATTTAACTCCTAAAGCCATAGCTAGAACTGGTCTTCCTTACCAGCTTCCTCCATGAATTACCTATAGCCCATCTGCTTCTGGCAATAGTGGTGGGCATTATTATATGAACACTATTGGAATAGTCTAAAAATTTAATGCCAGGTATTGAAAGAAATGTCTTCTCCTCTGTAAAACTGCAGTTACTTTATTATATCCTTTTTATTTTACTTCTAGTTTTGGCAATTGACATGGAAAGCATTATTAAAAGGAAAAAATGTTTAAGAAATAGGCTACCAGGAGGGAAAACATAATTGAGTTTGTAAACCTTTTTTACCTTGACTAAATAAATAAGAAATGATAAGAGGTACACTACCATAAGAAATAAGAAATACTGAGGCTCAAACAGTCTGTTTTATTTAACTCTATTTAATTTTATTGGCTCAAATTTGATAGAGACAAGGTTAGTGGACATGTATATGGAGATTGGTAGTGGAGTGCCTGGGGCTGTTGTATCATTGTCATGAACATGTATAAACAGAAAAGGAATGCTAAGTAATTCTGAATATAATAGTGATTGTAGATATCAAATTTCAGTTCTGTAAATTCACATAGGCAGCAGGTGGGAGCAGATATGTCACCTGTGTCTAGTTCTTGACTTAATAGAGTAGAAAAGCAAATACATCTATATTATCTTTTTCCTTTTCTTCCTGTTTTCCCAGTATTGTTGAACGCTCTGTTAAAAGATAGGTTTCAGCTTCATTTTTAAAGGAGGAATAAAACTTAAGTGGGCTGCTGTAAATAGTTCAACATTAAATTTAGGGTCTCTTGAATTCCTTGGTTTCCTTAGAGAAAAGCAGCATCTATACATATCTGAAAAATGTTTACAAGCAGAAATATTTGCAAAAGCTACAAGTTGTGTCTTAGAACTGAAACCAAAAGAACTGAGATTATTTTTAAGGAACTAAACATCCCAAGTGGATTATCAGAATAGAATAAATTCAGATCTGCAATCTCCTCAACAAGCTATATTTTGATGAGTTATGTTTTGAGATAATTTGTGTAGTGCACTGAGGCAGCCCATATTATAGTCCCATGGGGTGACCACAAATGAGGTCATCACCCTTTATAGCAGCGACTGTTCTAATTAGCCCATGTGTAATGGAGAGTTACAAACTTTTGCAAATACCTACTTGATCTTTTAATAATTTGTTCTTTTACTTCTTTTTCATTTAAATAACATCCTATTTTGAACTTACCCATTAAGAGTTGTAACTAGATAGAGATTTGAGGGAGCCCAGATGAAGTTTGAAAGCATTGTATATAAGAAATTGAAGATTGAGAATATGGATATCTAATCTAGATAAATTGGACCTTTCAGAACTAACCCTTATATCTAAATTAATTTCTCAGACATTAATCGGATTGTCCAGGTAATTGTCAGACACCCAGTCCATTTTATGGATATACGTTGCAATTAATTGGTACACCCACTTTTTACTATAGTTTCCTCCTAGATACTCAGAAGGAATGAGGAAAGTAAAATAATAAAAGCAAACCAAAAAAAAAAAAATCACTGGTTTAATAGAAAAAATGTTTGCTCACAATTGCATTATATACAAAGACACCCTCCTCTCATACACATACAAATAATTTAAGTTCTGAAACAAGTACTTTGTCTTTATTCCTAGAACCTCTTCAAATACCTGGCACATAATATGTATTCAGTAAGTGTCTCTTAAATAAATGAACTCTATTATAAAAAGGGTCACTGTTGTCCTAGATTTACTTAGTTAACATTGATTCAAATCAAATCTCATTCTTTTCTCTTCTGCTTCCAAAAGTAGATGTTTACTGGGATATGCCCAACTTACCCACAAGTTGCATTTCAAAATTCAAACTATTTAGTTATCTAGACCAAGAAAGCTTTATGCCTTCATGCATTTATCACGACAAGTACTGATTCAGTACCTGCTGAGGCCCAGGTACAGTTAATGCTCTGGGCATACGTTAGTGAATAAGACACAAAACCCTTGTTCACATGGATTCGTACACTCTGCCTCTTAGAACTAGAACTCTCAGCACTGTGCCTGAAACATGGTGCACACTCAACTATTGCTAAAGACATTTTTTTAAAAATGACCCTACTGTTTCCAGGGATATTTATTCAGAGACCTTAACCTTCTAAACTTAGCCATCAGCTAAATTAACTTCCCCCCAAAACAAAATTTGAACAGAAGCACTAAGAAAGACAAAACAGATGCCGTTTTAGGTATGTTCTTATTTCACTGATCTTTCCTGGACACTCACTCTCAATACAGAAGCATTTTTCAACTTTTTAAAAAACATGTATCTGCTGTATGTCCTTGGCAAGTCATGGCCATGTGATTCTTACCTAAAAATGAAGATATGATAATACTCTATTCACACGGAGAACACAACAGAACTTAGCAATTAATGTTTGCACAGTGCTTAGAAATTTGAGGTTGAAATTGCTAAGAGAAATGTACAGAGCTATTATCCTGCTAAAATTATAACAGATAGACATTTTTCCTCTACCCCCCGCCAAAAATACCTCAGTGAGTTGGTGTTTATATTTTAAAAGCTGTATAGCATATTAAAAAAAATGTGTATCTAAAGGAAAAACAAAGATTGTGTCATTTCATTATTAGGTGATACAAAAAATTGCTATGGAATCACTACTTTGGGGAAAATAAATGGCATTTTAAGACCTTATGATTCACCAGTCTGGACAGATGGATGATTGCATCTTCTTACGTAAGTGACAGGTGGCAGTTACAGTGAAATGGCTTCCAAAGTTCTTCTGAGTTTTGCCTCTTTTCCTTAGCTATTGTTTGGCTTGGAGCAAAGTGAAAATGTGCTCCAATTACAGAAATAAAGAGAGTTTGGGAAGGGTAGGGCTTGTTTGTTTTCTGGGGTGTGTGCATATGTATGTCTTGTTAGCTCCTTGGTTAACTCATCAATTCAATGGTCTTGTTAAAATGGCAGACAGTAAGTACCCCACAGCAACAGGCTGAGATTTCAAACAAGTCAGGACACATTCTTCTTGGGACATACATATATACATATACATACATATGTAAACATATATGTACAGATATCCATATATACGTAACAGAATATCACTCAACCATGAAAAAGAATGACTTCATTCCTTCTCCAACAATTTGGATGGAACTGGAGGCAATTATCCTAAGTGAAGTACCTAAAGAGTGAAAAAACAAACACCATGTGTATTCATTATTCGGTTGCAACTAACTGATGAGCATACAGAGAAGTAAAATTCAATGGAATCAAGCAGGGAGAACCTACCTAATGGGTATAATGAATACTCTCTGGATGACATGCATGCTTATAACCATGACTTAAGCGTTATTAAAGCAATCAGCGCAACCCAAAATATTCGTAACCCTGTAATACTTTGAAATTTAAAACACACACCCCCCCCCCACAGAAGCAGATAGAAACTGGCCCATTTTATCTACATATAATTGCTGTATACTACATACAACCTGTAGGGCTTACAAAGTGATTTCTTATTTCAGATTTTTAAGATGTTTTCATGATCTTTTCATTTTAGTAAAATCATAAAAGGAATAAATGCCTTCAGTCAGGTGGCACAAAACTAGGTCAATTCTGATAAGACCCAAAGTTTATTTCTGAAGGTGCTTTTGAGAGGGAATTCCACAAGACAGTTAAAGCACGCCAGTGACAGATACAGGATGGCTATGAAGCAGAAAGGAGAATAAATTACAGCATTGCAGATATTTTATTTTCATCCTTCCCTCCTTTAGAATGCAACTGCTGTTAATGCCCCTTGTAGCTTCTACTACCCGTTGGTTTAACGATCTTGCCAGCTGCATTGAGTATGAGGACTAGGTGTTGTAATTTGTAATGTTGTTCTGCCTATGGAAATCTCTGTTCTGACGATGCTGACAAGTCTGATATCATGGCACCTGTTCTTGAAGAATTTTATGGAGGTAAATTTAAACCACAATTTTGGCATACTTGTGACTGTTTTTTCCTCAGTGGAGGCCTGTGTATGGCAAGTCATTTTGTAAAATACAGAATCAGATCGTAACTCTGTTATAATCTCAGAATTTTAGATATTGAATGTTCATGGTGACAAATACAGAAATGGAATCACTCTCCAATATCTTTTTTGCAACATTAAAGGCAAGATTATTCCTCTGTTTTGTTTATAAAAGATTGCTTCAAGCCTCAGATTTGAATCTAGATGTGTAGAACAACAGGGGGAATGATGTTTATTAGTGACACTGGAGTTGTAAAGTGCAATTTGAAATTGTTTTTATTTATTTAGGTATGTAGCATTTAATCTGTGCCTTTACAAAAGTAATTGAAAACATGGTTCGTTACTAGCTAATGCAGTCTTTTATAAAACACTGCCTTTTCTTAGGGCATGTTAAAAACTATAGTGTGGATTATCAGAGCCCATTATAAAGGAATGTTTAGAAATAAAACTTGATCCCTAAAGAATATCTTTTAGACTCTAAGGAGAAAAATGCCGTAAAAAGTTATCTATATTTTTCTCCAAATCAGCATGTCGAGTAGTAAAAATATGGATTCTGAAATAAAAAAGTATTATTTTGTAATTCAAATTATATCATCTCCTCCCCAAATTAAGGGAAGGAAGGGAAGGAAGAGGGAAAGTAAAGAGGGAGGGAAGTAGATGAGGAAAGGGAGGGAGATGGAAGGGGAGAGACAGAAAGGGAGAAAAAGGAGATTAATATAGGAATCGAGGGAAGAAAAAGGAGGGAGGAAGACAGACACAAGGAGGGGGGAGAATGGTTCTCTCAGCATGTGAAATGCTTCAAGCATTTTTTATTTTTAAAAAAATATTTTTTCATATTATTATTTAACCCTGAAAGTTAAAAATTGGCTGGTTTATTGTAAGAAGGATTAAGTACATGTAATTTATATTTTTAGTAAATTTTATGTGACATTATACCAGCCCCCAGTGTAATTAAGTTTATGATTTTCTTATGCACTTCAAATACCTGCAATGTGCAGTTAGTATTTTTTTAGATAAGTAGTGGGACATCACAACAGTGATGCTGCTATAGCGGGCTATCTGTAAAGTAGATACCAGAAAGTACCAGATATTTTGGTGTAATTTTTCTAAAAAGATTCATGACAAAGAAGTCTGTTTTACCTGATTGTCCAAAATGATAAGATGCTGATGTGTCTGAATGAAGAAAAAAGGTATGAAGCAAAGACTGTACTTTTTAGGCTGAAAAACATCTCAGTACTGCACAGGTATTCCTAGAGGGCTGAAATATAACTTTATAGTAGGGAGTGTGTACTTGAAATTAGACTAGTAGCTCCTAAAGAAAATATGATGTCCCATGATTTCTTTCAACATCATACACACACACAAAAATAAACACAGAAGTAGAAACTGCAGGTGCTCCCTTTTTATTGCACTATGTAAAGAGAAAATGTAAAATGGACAAGCTTTCGACAATCATGTTCTCTTCATCAAGCTGTTATTGTTATTTTAGTGAGTCCACTAAAAAGAATTATCTAGAGCTTCTTGTTTTTACTTCTTTGTGTACTTGATGAATATGATTACCATTTACCTCCCGTATTTAAACCCTTCTACCATAATCCTGCCTAAAAGCCATGTCTGTTGAAGCTTTTTCCCATTCCCTACAGTAGTTTTTAGGAATATGACTGCATTTAAGCAGGTGCAGTAAATGCATTTTTGCCCATTTTCACTGTCATATACAAGTGCAAAATGCTTGACATAATTAGCTGAGATTAATAGAAACTATTAGTAAAATAAGCTTGTTTTGTGAATGAAGACCTCACACTAATTCGTTCTTTGACAAATGCACTATATTCACTTATGTAGCACAGCATTGTACGCCTGGAGAGTGAATACACATTTGGCAGGATACCTTCCAGAGTTTTCCATTAACCATCTTCTGCTTCTTTTCTTGTGGTCTGCAAAGAGAATCCGATTTTATTTCTAAAAGGAACAAAGGGATTGGCCAAGCACCACAAGGACCAGTGATTGTCAGATCCATGAAAAATCTTTAGTTAATTTTGTTCCTGAATTGTTCTTAGTTCTGTCTTTTTCTCACTTTAGAATTTAAAGCATTTTATTCAAAATGGCCACCATTCAGGGAAGGAGGGTGGGAAGGAAAATAATAAAGAACAGTTGCAACTGAGTTGGTGCTGTATAAATAAGCACATTTGCTGTGTCTCTTCTGCAGTTTTTATGTCCCACTGATGAGAGAACTGGTTTGAGATGTAAATTGCTTCCCTTTGATTGAACCAGGGAAGAGATGTCATGTAACTCATCTCATCAGCATAGAGCATTGTGTGCCTTTGGTGAATTATAGGATAACGGAGCTGAAGAATTCCTTAACCTCTCTCTGCAGCCCCGTTTTAGTGTTTAATAACCACCAAGGGGAAATACTCCCCTACAGTTGACCTGCCTACCTTCTGTGGTTTTGCCTCATGTTTTCTTATTCTGTATTTAAATATTTTGTAAAGAATCACTGCAAAGCGTCCCTGTTTTAACTTGCCATGTACATCTTGCAAATTAAAGCATGAAGTTATGGGGAGATTTGTTGTTTGTTTTAGGTAGAGACCACTTAAAAGATTGCTTAGGAAAAATGAGAAAGGTGATGAAGAAATGACCTTAAGGCAGTGTTTGCCACAGCGTATCTCGCTTGTCCAGATTTAGCATACAACTGTACTGGCAGCTGTGCGTAAAACTGGGAAAGGAGGATGGGGTAGGAGTGGAGGTGAATGTCAGGGTAGGAGCTCTCAGTGGTATCCTGGAGATTGTGTGCTAAATGAGAACAGAACTGGTAGATGGGATTTAAAACAAAAGAGCTGGAAATATGCCTGCAATCAGTCTAGCCTGGTATCTCAACAAACCAGCGACATTTTATATCTATATAGATATATATATAAGAAATTCAGGGCAGATATCACAGCCCTATCATGACAGCATGGCCTTTTCTTCCTCCCCTTCTATTAAATCTACATTTTGAAGGTGGATGGTGCTGACTCATAAATTAAATTGGAGTAATACATACAGTGTATATATATATTTCTGTCACTTTGTCTCAAATTAAACACGAACCTTCTCCCCTGACAAGATGATAGAAAAGTTAATTGCTCGCCCTGGCTTTAAATTGGAATTTGAATTTGCAAAATGCTAAAGGTTTATGAGATCTAAATCATGAGGAGCTTAAATTACATTCCTGTGATAAAATATTAATAAATCAATTAAAACATAAGCCGAGTATAATATTACTTTTTTTTTTGTAGGAACCTTGAACACAATAATTCATTAGGGTGTAGTGCAGTAACAATTATTGTATCTTTTTTTAATTTTCTTTTTATTAGTTTTTTTTTTTGATAAATACAGCATGAGATAACATTCCACATGGTGGATTATCATTACCCCAATGTAGCATCCAGAAATTCTGTTGTACCCCTAAACAAGAGCTCACAGCCTAAATTATCTGCTGTTACTTATCCTTGTTAGCATCAGCTGCTTCTTTTACTGAAGTGGTATTTTCCTCTTGGGAACATCTGTTCGATGCCAACTCTGCCATTTTGTGGTTTCTGAATCTCTTGTCTAAAAATGGGCATAATCATAATAATACTAGCCCAGAACTGGGATGAGGATCAAATTAGATAATGTATGTGGAAATCATTTGTAGGTGGTAAAGGACCATCAAATGTTAATTATTATTATCATAGATTGGGGAATTTTTATCTTTAGAAGAGCTCTTAGACATCACTTAGTAATCAATCCCCTCATTTTAAATACGAAGGGTCAGAGGTCCAGAGAGGTTAAGCTACTTATCTAATACCACACAGCTGGATAGCAAAACTGCTGAAACTAAAATCAGGACTCCTGAATCCCAGCCCCAGGTATGTTTCACTCTAGATACCCTAATGTCTCCCTAGAAAAACTCTAAGAAGGTTGTATCAAGTTTGGTATGTTAATTACTCTCTCCACATTGTTTTTCCTTTCTAAAGCCTTTTTTTATTTCTGCTGCTGTCATTGTTGTTTTGACTGACTAAACATTAGTCATGTTAGGGATAATTTTCTAAGGGGCCTGGTGGCATAAGCACATATTCCCACAGCTGTCAAAGAGTTCATTTGGCTGAGGAGATGCTGCCTTCTCCTGCTGGTCCCCAAATGAAGACCCAGCAGTGTATTTCTCTCCTCCAGGGTTCAGGAGGAAGCCTCAGCTGAGGGAAGACAATGGCCTTCCTCTCGAAATACTTCTCTCGTGTACTGATGGAGGAGGATTTGCCACCACCAATCTTATCTCCTTTACCTCCTGCCTGCCGTCTGGCCCCAGCCTTTGGTTTTACTTCCCCTCCTTCCAAAGTCCCAGGAACAACTGGATTTACTTTTTATTTATTCCAAAAATAAGGAGAGCCATCTTTATAATACTGATCAGGCCTTTTCCAACTTATAATACTTCAGAATAAATAGATTTTTTTTCTCTGATGGTAAGAAAAGTCTAATGCAATAGGAGATCACAGATCGGAGAATAGGAAACTGAGTGCTAACCGTGTCTTTCCTGCTGACGTGGGTGTGGTATCTGCCAAGTTTTCACCATTCCGTCTTCATTTTCTCTTCTTGGCAATAGAAATAACCAGATCAATCTATATTGGTATTCTGAAGACCCCCATCAAATAATTATGTGACCTTTACAAACAATATTGGGTTATATAAATGCTTTGTAATGAGACTCTGTGATCTTCTAAGAATAAAATCAGGCAGAATAGATACATTCTGTGGAATTTATAATATTCACATGCATAATTATTACTTAATAGTGGTTTAGCTTTTGCAGAATATTCAGTGCATTATAACCAGAGAAGGTATAGTCTCTATTCTAAAAATTTAAGATTAGGACATATTATTTCACTAAAGGAGGGGGGGGAGAAGGCAAAAAAGTTAATTGAAACAGAAAAATAGGCCAGGCCCAGTGGCTCATGGGAATCCTAGCACTCTGGGAGGCCAAGGTGGTTGGATTGCTTAAGCTCACAGGTTCAAGACCAGCCTGAGCAAAAGCAAGAGCCTATCTCTACTAAAACTGTCTCTACTAAAAATAGAAAAACTGAGATAAGAAGATCATTTGAGCCCAAAAGTTTGAGGTTGCTGTGAGCTATGATGCTACAACACTCTACACAGGGCGACAGCTAGAGACTGTCTAAAAAAAAAAAAAAAACAGAAAAAATAAAATAATATTGGAAGATTGTAAGGAAAACTAAGTTCTATGGTGGCATTTACAAAAAAGTGAAATGATTCATTGAATAGAATAACCATTAATCAAGGTGCAGCAATGTATCAGTCCTCAAATGTCATAAAACTTCCATGAAGAATATGGAAATAAATAAAATATTCTTTCAAGAAGGCAAACGTGATTTGATGAAATCCAAGAACTTTAGATATTAGATAGCCCTGCAGGGGCTCTAACTTAAAAATCCATTTATTGAGCCCGCACTACGTACCAGACCTTATGTAGATATTATCTAGTTTTTTTTTCCTCATAACAATACTCATAAATTTATTTTATGGAAGAAGAAACAGATTTGGAGACGTTAATTGATGAGTACAAGGACAGAGAGCCAAGATTCAAACCAGGTCTATCTGACTCTAAAGCTGCTTTCTCATTTCATTACTCTAAGCGGTCTTTCATAGTAAATTTAAATCCATAAAAACACAACAAACCAACAAAAAAGAACTATGCAAATGTACTTGGGAAGAGGAGGGAGGAAGAGAAAAAGTGTTGGAGGCAATGAGAACTGAAATAGCATTTCAGGGCTAGGCCAAACAACTAGAAAAATGCACAGAAGAATAATGAAATCATATTATAGGGTGTAATTACCCTACAGTCCTCTATTACCTTTGATAGTATCACAGTACCTTACTTAATTTGGATTATGTTTTATTATTAAGAGTCTTATACTTTAATGGTTGTTTATTAGTTTACAAAGTATTTTGACATGTATTATTGTTATTTGCTACTCACAGAAAACCACATGCTATAGGGCAAGAAAAGAAGTATTGCTATTTCCACTTTACAGAAGGAAGAACTGAGGCTTGGGCAGGTTAAATGATTGCCAGAATAATCTAGAACATCTCAATCCAGTGTACTTTCATTATATCAAATCTTTGTTTTATAAATAAAAAGTCACTATAAATATTTCTACTTTAATATTTAAAATAAAATTATACAATTAACTAGAAAATTTACTTGCAAAGAATGCCTCATTCTCTTATTCCTCTCTTATTATAAAAAAATGAGGCATTGCAATAGCTAATTCCATTTTTTATGTTTATTTATTTATTTAAAAACAAGTTATTCTGTCATTCTGACTGGAGTACAATGGTGTGGTGATAGTTCCCTTCAGCCTCAAACTCCCAGACTCCTCATGCCTCAGCCTCCTGAGTAGCTGAGACTATGGATGCAGTAATTAATTCTAAAGATGAAAACAACTCAGACATAATTTTATTCTTACTCACATGAGATAATTTTACAGGTACTAATTGGGATTCTCTAACTTCTTTCCCACATATACCATATTACTTGTCAATTCTGCCATAATGGATTCATTTTATAATTTCATCCACAAGTGTAAGGTTTAGTCTAGATTTTAGAAATCCCCTATGAAAATGCAAATATGCTTGTGGGTGGATATATACTGTGGTCAATGAATACAAATGCTATAGATTAACACCTGGATTTGTTGAGGTTTAAGGACAGGGATGGCCAAGGACTTGATCAAGGAAAGGATTGAAGAAAAGCTAATAAGTGAAGTTTTATTTTTTTTACCTTTTAAAACAAATTTATTTTTAATTATTATGAGAACATATTATTTGTGTATATTTACAGGGTACATGTGATTCATTGATATAGGCATACAATGTGTATTAAAAAAATCGGGGTAATTGAGGTAACCATCACCTCAAGCATTTATCATACTTTGTGTAGAAACATTTTAATTCCATTCTTAGTTTTTAGTTTTTTAAAAGTATACCCTAACTTATTGTTGATTATAGTTACCTGGTTGTGTTATTGGTCATTCTATCTGACTGTATTTTTGGACCCATTAACCATTGACACTTTATCCTCCCTCCGCTCTACACTTCATAGCCTCTGATAACCATCATTCTATCTCTGTCTCCATGAAATCAATTGTTAAAATTTAGCCTCAACATATAAGTGAGAATATGTCAGATTCATCTTTCTGTACTTGGCTTATTTCATTGAACATAATGTTCTCCAGTTCCTTCAATGTTGTCGCAGATGGCAAGATTTCGTTCTGTCCTATGGCTATATAATATTCCATTGTGTATATGTACCACAATTTATCGATTCCTTCATTGACAGATACTTAGAGTGATTCCAAATCTTGGCTACTGTGAATAGTGCTACCCTAAGCATGGGAGTGGAAATATCTTTTTGTTATATTGGATTCCCTTCTTTTGGATGTGTACCTAAGCAGTGCAATAGCTGGGTATATACCATCCTTCAGAGTGGTTGCACTAATTTACATTTACATCAACAGTAAACAAGGGTTCCTCTTTTTCTGTATCCTCCACAGGATTTGTTGTTGCCTATTTTTTCTCATAAAAGCCATTTTAACTGAGATGACTTGATACCTCGTATTAGTTTTGATTTGCATTTCTCTCATTAGTAATGCTGTTGAGCATTTTTCCATATACTGTTGACCATTTTGCATGTCTTTTGAAAAATGTCTTTTCAGATCCTTTGCCTATTTTTAATTGGATTATTTATTTGACTTTTTTCCTAGTGAGTTGTTAGAGATCCTATATCCTGGTTATTAATCCCTTGACAGATGGGTAATTTGCAAATATTTTATCCCATTCTATGGGTCATTTATAGCTTGATGTGATCTCATTTGTCCAATTTTACTTTGGTTTCTTGTGCTTTGGGGTTATTACTCCAGAATTGCTTTCCCAGACCAATGTCCCAAAGCGTTTTGCTAGTATTTTCTTCTGGTAGATTCATAGTTTCAGGTATTGAATTTAAGTCCTTGATCCAATTTGATGTGATTTTTACATATGGTGAGAGACAAGGGTCTAGTTCTTTTTTCCTCTGCATATGTATATCCAGTTTTCCCAGCACCATTTATTGAAGAGAATGTCCTTTTCCAACTGTATGATCTTGACAGGAACACTGAAATTAATGTATACCGTTTCACGTATCTTTCTCCCTCGTTGGTAGAACAGATTTGGATGATTTACTTATGGTCACAGAGAAAGTATTTGCAAGATACAATTATGTTTAAAATTTTGAACTGGTTTATATATAGTCAGTTTTACCTTAAATGTATAAATGTTTATGTATAATAGAGTTTCATAAAGCATCAAAGACTGACGTGGTTGCATATGGAAGATAAAAACTAGATTCTTACACAGAAAAGAAATGTTGATTTGTATTGAATCTTAAAGAAAATGGTTAGATTATCATCATTGACTAGTTATCAAAATTGTCTCATGTGCTTTGATCTTAGTTTATTTCTTGAAAAACACAGTGTTTTCCTAGGGAACCAGGGAGTGTCTCAATACTTATCATTGTCGATAGTTTTTATATCAAATTCAATGTTAAAATTGTATGAACCCAACATGGCTACTTTCTCCACAGGTTTTATGTTGGGCTTTTGCCATCTGTGGTTATGAAGCCAAGTGTTCTGCTGGGGCAGAATAATCAAATCAAAGTTAATGGGGTGACCATCTAAGCAGAGCTCTTTGTCATTAAGGTCCACTCATGTGATAGTAGCACATTATCCTGCTGATTGGATTTGTAGGAAGGCATCCACCTGTGGCCCACATTGGCAGAGACGCGACTTACTGCGGAGGCAGCCCTGGTGAAGGAGAAGTCCGAGGTAGTCATGCTGGGCACCAGATTCTTTTGCTGGAAGGCCGAAGTGTGTACAGCATAAGCCGTACTTAGGAGATAGGTAGTTCATATATTATTTGGTTGACTTAAGTCCCAGTGTAAAGTAACCAAAGGCAAAGGATTAGAACCTGTATTAGAGAAAAAAGACTGGCCTGGAGCAGGGGGCAGCTAGCACATACGGAGACACTGCTCAGACAAGATCTGAGCAAGAGGAGCCCTTCACCTCTATCTCGGGAACGATGTTCTCTATTGAGATGGGAGCTATTGTAAGAATTTCCATGTCTGTTGGGGGCACTAAGGTTCTCACAGACTATGGTAAACATGAATTGGCTCACACGCTCTCATAATCAGGCTGACTTGCACTGAAACAGAGAGTACTCTATTGCAGTGCCAGGCCTCTAGCAGTACCAACTGTTAAATAATAAACAGGCCCTGCTTGTTGGCAGCCTCGTTCCCTCCTGCCAACATGGAGTGCCCATTTTCTGGGTTTACCTGCCCACATGTGTTCAGACACTCAGAACAGTGTGTGTGTTGTGTGAGTGGGTGGTGGTGTGGAGGCATCAGTCTACATCTAATCTGCTTCGTTTATTATTCTCCCGGGACCTCGGGTGAGCTAGCAAACATGCAGGGCTCTGGCAGCACAAACAATGGCTCTGCTGTCATTCTAGATGATGTTACAGGCTTTGCAGAGTGCATCCGATAATTGTTTTTCTTACGTTCATTTTGTCTTCTTCGTATTCGTTCTTTCTCTTTGAATTGGTTTGGAAGGAGTAGGGATAGGAAAGCACAAGAGTAGTTCTGTCAATTAGATGCTTTACTTCCAGGAAGTTAGAAAATATTTGGGTTAATTGTTTTTGTTGTGGTGGTGGTGGTTTTTTGTTGTTGTTGCATTTTGGCCAGGGCCGGGTTTGAACCCACCACCCTCGGTATATGGAACCGGCACCCTACATGCTGAGCCACAGGCGCCACCCTGGGTTGATTGTTTTGTTTTATTGGCAAGATGTATATAGCTTATTCACATCCATAGTGCATCAGACAGTCATTCAATCAACACATACTCACTGAAGACCTGACTCCTTGAACCTTACAACATAATTGCACAGAAGTCAGGATGAGTTTGGAGTTTCCCATCAGACTCTAGTAGATTTCGGAAAAGAAGTTCAGTTAAGAGCCAAGTAGGAAACACATACATACTCAAACTTTTGAAGAAAAAGAGATGCCTAAAAGTTCTCTATTTGGTCATGGAGATTTTTTCCCATTTCCTTGGTCCCAGGAAAAGAGTGTTTGATAATCTCAGTTTTATATTGCTTTTTTGGCAAAACGAATGTCATATGTTTCACAGATGTAGTCATCAAAAATAGACTCTCTTAATTCCCATAAACCCTCTCCAACACCCAGCCCTCAGTAAACCCAGGATAAACAGGCCATGATGGCAATTTCCAGGAGGAAGCGTTTGGTTGGTGAGTATAAACGAGCCATATTCCAACGAGGGGTAATCAGTGGCCTGTGGTATTACAGGAGGGGCAACTATGAAGCAAAAAGAGTGATTTTTTTTTTCTCATGAATTAATTCTAGAGGCAATAGCTCAGCTTTCAAGTAGGGACAGTATTCCTGGAGTAAGTTTCTTCCAAAGTGACCAGTATAAGAACCAACCCTTGTTAGAAGCCTGTGTTGTAATAATTTGTTTAAAAAATTCAGTCGAATTCCTTTATAATGACAGCTCCCACATGATGAAATTACTCATTGGTCAGGATACCAAAACCATTTCTTTGAGTGAAATGAAACTTCTCCTTTCTCAGATCGTTAAATGTGCTTTAACTGTGGAATAATTATTCAGTTTCTTAGACTAGGATATTTTTAGATCAAGAATAAATATTTGAATTAAGAACAGCCCAAGGGGTGTTTCAGAAAGTTAGGATAGTAATCCCATATTCAGCCTAATTTTCCCTGAATTTATGCCTCAACCATATGTAATAAATACACTTGTGGGGGTGTCAGTTTCTTTTTATAACAAATGCAAGGCCCTATCTTCTCATTATCTTTTACGAGAGATTTGGCTAATTTATAATGTCAAAAGTGGTTTAGAGATTCAGGCCCTATTAAATTCACTCAGAATAGTTCAGAAAAGTCTGGAAGTAAAGTTCATAGGTAAATGATTATTTAAAAAGTAAATACCATTGAGTAACAAAATAACAAATTCCTATTCTCCACACGTCTCCTGCTATATCCATGTGCCCTTGTCACTGAATTCTCAAAGGCTTTATCCAAAGGAAATAGATCCAGATCAACTACTCTTCATCCAAACAATTCTGCCTATTTCTACGAGGCCTCCTGCTAATCAGCTGGTTTCAGTGCCCCCACCAGGGCATTCCATTGATGGGTTCAAGGAAAGCCCTCATTTCTCCCCAGGACAGCTTGCTTACAAGTGGCATTGATTACAAGCTCACCTATGTTCTTGAGTTTTCAATGTTTATTCTGTTGTGGATGGAAAAGCAGATATCCACAGTTTTTAGACTTGTGAAGAATAAATAGGTTTTGAGTGAAAGCCTGAGGAGCAAGTCCTCTTAGCAGTAAAACTCATTAGTGTGGCAAATGCTCTCAAATACGTGATCATTTTTTCTTCTGTGTTGTTATGAATTGCATTTTGATTTCACATACATACAAAGACACACACACTCAATATATACATTACTATCTCTATGACATTTATAACATACATGTCTGTTATGTATTTATTTATTGCATTTTGATTTCACATACATACAAAGACATACACACTCATAGGTATATATACATTGCTATCTCTATGACATTTATAACATACATGTCTGTTATGTATTTATTTATCTATTCACCTGTCTATATCTGTGGTCATGATATGTTAAAATCTATGAAAACAAGTAACTTTTTATTTTTGTTTTATTTCTTCTGCTTGGACATTTCCACCAGACTCCTAAATCATATGGTCAGAATGTGAGCAACTGAAGACCAATGCAGTACACCACCTTATTCCTTATTAGAAAAAAACTTTCCTGTCTAATTGAGTGTTGTGCATTAATATAAGAATATATTTTGTATTTGATAGAAAATACGTATGTAGTTACAGTTGACTTTGGTTGATGGGAAAGTGGGATTGCTGGAACAGCACTTAAAATGAATAGTACTGACCTACTTAGAAAAATTAATTATGAAAGAAAAATAATGGGTTATAGTTGCAGATAATAGTTTTGGGGATGCTGCTGGTTGAAATCCATCCTGAGGCTTATTTATAATTGGCACAATTAGAGTTTTCAAGAATTCAGCAGCCTTGACTTATTTACAGCAGTTCATAAGGACTTGAGTCAGGGAACAGATGGGAGACAGAGATGGGTAGGAGACTTACTACTTTACATTTAAGTTCTACAGAATTTCAAATTCAGATTTTGAGGAGAAAGAATTGTTCTAGGGAAAGAACATCATATTCTTTAACCAATAGAATTTAATGAATTTGTGCTGTTGTATCAATTAAACTTCATACTAAATCAGATAAAATTTGAATATGCCTTTGCACTTAAGTCTAATTTATTTTCTATGTTGCCAACAAATTAACTTTCTATAATTTTCATTTCCCTGCTTAAAATTTTTATTTACTCATCAAATGTTTTTTTGATAACTACTGTATATTCAGGACTATTCTAGACTCTTGGAATCGATCAGTGAAGGAGATAAGTAAATCATGCTGTATGTTAGGCGATTGTTAATACTCAGTTCATTTATCATGATCCAAAAAAGAATAAACTGATACTTTAGATATCATCAAAAATTAAAAACATCTTATCTCTGAAAACATTAGTAAAAGAATGAAAATTTAAGCCACCAACTTTAAGAAAAT
Source organism: Galagoides demidoff (assembly GCA_963574575.1). NCBI lineage: Eukaryota > Metazoa > Chordata > Mammalia > Primates > Galagidae > Galagoides > Galagoides demidoff. The sequence goes on from CAUYQV010005906.1 coordinate 21,917, forward strand.
ATTTGCAAGGATATATCTGATAATGAACTTGTAACCAGAAAATATAAACCATTTCTGAAACTAAATAACATTTTTTTTAATTTTCAAAAGAACTGATTAATCAACTTTACCAAAAATGATATAAAGATGGTATTAAAGTGCATTAAAAGATGCTCAACATCATTAGTCACTAGGGAAATGCAATTTAAAACCACAAAGTACTATTACACACCTATGAGAGTGGCTAGAATTAAAAAGACTGACCATACCAAATATTGTTGAAGATGTGGAGACACTGAAATACTTATATGTTGCTGGCAGAAAAGTAAAATGATACAGCCACTTTGGAAACAGTTTTGTTTTTTTTTTTTGAGACAGAGTTTCACTTTGTCACCCTGGGTAGAGCGCTGTGGTGTCATAGCTCACAGCAACCTCAAACTCTTAGGCTCAAGTGATCCTTTTGCCTTAGCCTCCCAAGTAGCTGGGACTACAGGCACTGTCACAACACCCATTTTTTAGAGATGGGGTGTCACCTCAGCATCTCAGAGTGCTAGGATTACAGGTGTGTGCCACTGTATCTGGCCAGCAACAGTCTTTTAAAAAGACTTCCAAGACTTCCATACATGCAATGTCCACAGCAGTTTATTTTTATTAATTAATAAGTTGCAAAATTTTTTTTTTCTTTTTTAGAGACAGAGTCTCACTTTGTTGCCCTCAGTAGAGTGCTATGGCATCACAGCTCACAGCAACCTCCAGTTCTTGAGTTCTTGAGTTTAGGGGATTCTCTTGCATCAGCCTCCCGAGTAGCTGGGACTACAGGTGCCCACCACAACCACCGGCTATTTTTTTATTACAGTTTGGCCAGGGCTGGAATTGAACCCGCCACCCTTGGTATATGTGGCTGACACCCTACTCACTGAGCCACTGGCTCCGCCCTAAATTGCAAACATCTTAACTGTCCATCCAGAAGTGAATGGGTACACATTTTAATATGTCTATGCAGTGGAATACTACACAACAATAAATAGGAGTACATTATTGATACTTCCTACAACATGGATGATCTCAAAATAATTAAAAATATGCTAAGCAAAAGAAAAGCAGAAAAAACAAGTTTATAGTATAAGACTCTACTTATTTAGAATTTTATGAAATGTAAGCTAGTGAATACTAATAGAAAATAGATCAGGGGTTGCATAAAAAAACCTTGGGTTGATGAATATTTCTATTATATTGATTATGGTAGTGTTTTCATGGGTTAATGTGTCAAAACATATCAAATTGGGTTCGTGGGGTGTATTGTTTGTCAATTATACCTCAATAAAGCCATCTTTCTTTCTCTCTCTTTTCCTTCCTTTTTTCCTTCCTTCTTATTAAAAAGGGCCATAAGATAGAATTATGTATGGGAAGTGAGTGGGTGGTCAATTTAGTTTGTTTAAAAATACTTGTAAACATCCCCATTGGTTGCTGAAATAACTCTTCATTAGCACATGGCAGTTATTTGGCAAAAGTAGTGGTGGGTCCTAGAGAAAATAGATCTTTTGTAACTGATTACCTGGGTTGAAGTCCTGGCTCCGTGTTTACTGGCTTGAAACCTTGGGCAGATTACCTAATTTTTAGATGGCTTTCTGTTCTGTAACATGACTGTAATATAACTAAGAGATGTATTAAGTAAGACAGTGTAATTAAGAATATTTCCTTGCCTTCAAATCTGGTTTCAGGGTAAGATGAAGTGCCTGCCTGCACGGTATGAACTGAAGTGTGTGCGAGTAATGTGACCATTTATACTTGGTTGGTAATATTGCAGGAATGTTACTATTTGAGGAAATTAACGGTTTTGGTATAAGGGTCTCAAATTCTGTGATTTCCTTTTCGAAAAATACAAAAGGATGACATTAAGGTGGCTCACTTTTTCTTGTTAAGCAGTGACCAAGACAGTTGGCTTTAACTATCCTTTACATCTCAGTAAGGCATGTTCCTTAACCTCTTCAGGGTAGGGTGAGCCTGCCTGCTTGTGTGTCCCTCCAGTTCCTCACACCTCTCTTTCTTAACTCATATGGAGTCAGTCATTAAGTCTTTCATGCTACCATTGTATACACTCCCTGAGTACAGAGACTGGACCTGGATTATTAATTCCTGTACCCATACAGCATCTATCTTAAAAACAAATTGCTGAGTGAGCAAAAGTTTTTAAAGGAGGGTGGAAGGTAGAGATGGAGAAGGTACAAAACTTTAAGAAATGGTTCTCTGACTTTATAGTTTTGCCTAAGGTTAGCCTTTCTATCCCTTTAGCAGTTAGAGATGGAGAGATTTTTGGTATAATATGCACAAAAACTCCACCTTTTTAGGTTTCACGTAGGTATTGCCCAGGCTAACAAAAATGAAGAAGCTACGAGGTGCTGATCCTCAGGGGCAGAGTAATGGCATGGGAGAAAACTAATCTGGAAATAGAGATTCACGACCTCATGCCTATCCTCTTGGAACCTAAATTTTTCTTATCTGTAGAAGTCATATTTCCCACACTGCTTATCTCATAATTTTGTTTGTGAGTGAAAAGAGAGAATGGATATAAGTGTGAAGTCTGAAAAGGGTTTGTTATGGAGGAGGTCAAGAAGTCCCATAAAGGCAGTCTTACTCTTCGTCACCTTAAAAGTTGATGTTCTCAGGAACTCTCTCGGGTTCTCTCCTCACTTTGGAAAGCCCTCCTGGGCAATCTTACTCTCTCTCATAGATTTGACTAGCATCTTCATATAGATGACCACCACATCTTTTTCTAGTTCACGCTTATCTCTGGGCACTTCCTTCCACACCTCTTTTCTATGATAAGCCATAGGTACCCCAAACTTAACATGTTCCAAACTAAACTCTTTATCCCAAGCAGGGTCTTACCTCCACTATTGCTACACAGTTGTCCACAGGAGATAGCCGGCATTACCTGCTCTGTATCCTCTACTGTTCCATATCCCAGTAAATCACCTAGTTCTCTTGATCTTCTTCCTAAATATGTCTTTAATTTCCTTTCCATACCACAGCTACCATTCTAGTCCTGGACACCATTTTATCGCACCTAAATTATTGCAGTATTCTCCCAATCTCCTGAATATTAACCTTACAACCCAGCCCTTGTCTCTCCTTCTAGCCTGACTCATGTCCCTTAGCATTGCAGGTTTCAAACATACTTCATTTTTCTTCATGTCTTCAGGGCACCATACTCACTTTCATTTCTGTTCTCTAAATATGTTTGTATCTTTGCAACACTCTCCATTACTCCTTTCTTCCTCCATCTGTTCACCTTAACTGAAATAAAACCAACTTATCAAATCTCAGTTTAAAGGTCTTTTTCTCTGGGATGCCTTCTCTGATTCCCTGACTCATTAGAATTGCCTTACATTATTCTCCTACAATGTGTGTTTTTTTTTTTTTTTTTGCTATAGATTATTTGCCTAAGTCCCCTGTGAGGTAGATAATAGTACATTTTTTTCAAACCTGTATCTCTAGTGCCTCACATGATGCCTGACATTGATGAGACATTTAATAAATAATTTGTTAGGTGAAAGAATGAAGAAATAAATTATAATAGCCACAAATAATATTGTAGCTAATATATTATTTTTTAATTTATATTTTAATTTTTATAATACATTCATTTTTTCCTAGAAAAGTAAAAAAAGAACAATTCTTGAAAATGTATTTTACTTTTATTGTATAAATTTGAATAGCTCTCACTAGCATCTCAATCTTCTGGTATTAAGGAATTATTCCAAAATATAAAATACCTGAACTAAATGATTTCTTATATTATTCTTCTAGAAACATTATTGTTACAGCTATTTTTATTTTTTATTTGCTTTTCTCCTTGAATGCCAGGGATAACTGATGATCTCCATAATGGGTCTGAGTTTGATAACTTCAGAGACTACTATGCTATTGTCAGTTTTTTCAGATTAACGTTAAGGAGACTTCTGCTATCACAGTCTTTCCCCTTAATATTTGTCTTAAGCCCAAGCTGGATGCAAACATTTTCTACTAGCATTGTGGCCATCCTTTCCATTTTATAAAAGCCACAAATCATAGTATAGGTAAATTATTATATTTGTTTACACTTGATTATACCCAAAAGGCTGAGAAGTGATACATTTTTTATTTTTTTAATTTTATAATAGTTTCAGAAAAATGAGAAAGAAAAATGCTTTAAAGTTTATTTTACTTGAGTTACCTCTGTTTTGAATAGTTCTAGAGTCTCAGTAGTGACAGCTCCTTTCCCTAGAGACTAAGTATGGTTCTTCTGACAAACAAGGAACTTATTTAAAGTGGCACGAATCATCAATCAGAACAAAAAGGTTTGTTAAAACATTTGGTATTGCACAACTGGTTTACACATTACACCATCTCTTATGCTCTAATTAATACCTTGCTAAAATATTTGTTGATTCTCAAATCAACTCAAAGAAAAAAAGAATTTTTAACTTTTATAGTCACATGGCATGTTTTTGAATTTTAAAAAATGATTAACAGAATAACAGCGTTGGAATTCCTACAGTAAGTGATGTACTTTGCACATGGCCATATCACAGAGCAATCCTACAAAAATGACTTACCCTCATTTTACTTACGAGGATCCTAAAGATCAGAGACATAAACGAACTTGTTCAAAGACACACAACTAATGTAAGGAAACCCCAGCTCTAAACATTAATCAGTCTCACTTGAATATTCTTTCTGCTACATTCCATTACTGGTCTATGAAACATAATTACTTACTTTAGGTGTATTAGTTTCCCAAAATTTCCATAATAAATTATGGCTTAAGACAATAGAAATTTATTCTTTCACAGTATTGGAAGCCAAATGTTTGAATCAAAGGATTGTCAGAGCCAGTCTCCTCAGAAAACTCTAGGGGAGAATCCTTCCTTGGTATTTCGCCTTCTGATGGCTTCAGAGGTTCCTTGGCTTGTGGCTACATAAATACAGTCTGTTCCCCCATCATCACATGACCTTATTCTCTGTATTTGTGATTTTTTCCTTTCTGTCTCTAGTAAGGACAAGTCATAGGATTTAGGTCCACCTATATATCTAGGAGAACCTCATCTGGAGATCCTTAAACTAAATACATCTGCACAGACTCTTATCCCAACTTTGGTCACATTCACAGGATTTGGGGGTTAAGGTGTGGGCATTTGGGGAGGGATGTCATCACCATTCAATCCATGATACTGGATAATGTAGGAATTATTTTGAGAAATTCCTCAATTATTTACATGTCTTTGGAATACTTAATAGTCAAAGGACAAAAAGCTGAAGTTTTGCTAATACAGATAGATGCAGATGGCTGGGAGATGCTAATTCTCCATCAGGACCATCAGTAAAAGAATGAGTTAACTCTGTTAATAATCCAACAGGAATGGTAGCATCTTACAGGAATGCTGCTTATGCTTTCAGAGTGGTTTAATTCTGAGACTCAGCTGCCTATTTGGTTGTAAATGGAAATATCAATAAGTAGGTTTAGAGACATTCTTGTTTTCCTCCCCGATGCTAACCTCAAACTATGTATCTAGTATAGTCTATTTTGCATATCTTCTATGAATTTCTCTAACTACTGACTTAATGTTTGCTCCCTTTCAAGGCAGGCTTTAAAAAAATACATAGAATAGCACTTTATTGCATAATCCTATTTGTACTTTTCCAAACTAGAAGTTTTGTCCCTAGTATTACCATCCTAGGATTTCATTAATAATTCTGTGATTGCCCTTTGCCTAAATTTCATAACCCCTTTTTGAAATAGGTCATTGTTTAGTACTCTGTCTTCCTTTAACTTTTGAGAAACTTTAACCCCAAGTCATGCTTGTGAATCTCCCTCTCCATGTCAGGGTTCATGATTGTGAAAATGAAAATGCATCATCATGTCAATTGAAAGATGTCAAAAATAAGAAAAGCTTTCTAGCTTATTTTTATACACTTGATAAGTCCCCAACATTTTATTAATCATTTTGGACTATAGGTTCGTATTAGCTGATATCATTAGGGAGAAATTAGAAGTGATTGATAAATTATTTTTGAGTTATATCTGATACATCAAATACCATCATCTTAAAAATTTGAGTTTTGCTATTTTCTCTAAAAAATGCTTGCCTTACATGTGTGCTCATTGAGAATATTTATGTAGCATCTTTGATTTGTGAGGCCCTATATTAAACATTTCATATGAGTTGCCTAATTAAATCTTCAAAAACATCAGACAGGTGCTCTCAATGTTTTATAAGTGAAGAAACTGAGGCTGAGCCTCTAATTTCTGCCCACTCTACAGCCTAATGAAATCTCCCTACGTGCTCTCTCTGTTTGTTTGAATGTCACTACTTGGATGAGATTTTATTCACTACATTCTTTTCTTGATCATTAGCAAAATGTTGTTTAGGACACATTACAGTACTATCTATGAGAGATTCACTTTTCTTTGGTTAACTAAATGTCTTTGTATACTGAGAAAACATTGGTAAGCTGTTGCAGTAGGCAGCTTCAAAGAAGGCCCCAAATGATCTCCACATAAGGTATCCCCACATCTTTGTGTAATTTCTTATTATATAAGAAATGTTTGAGCTAAGAGTAATGATAAGAAATCAACAGTGTGAAGATCTAGGAATAAGACAGTCCAGGCCAGCAGTTCTCAACCTGTGGGTCACGACCCCTCTGTAACAATGAAAATACATCGTGGCATTAGGAAGGTTGAGAACCACTGGTCTAGGCAGAGGCCAAAACTAGATCAGGGCTAGTAGGCATGGGCTTGGCTTGTTTGAGGGACAGAATGAGCCAAGCAGCACCATGAAAAAGGGGAGAAGGTTGAAAAATTTGAGAAGAGAAATGGGCATGAACATATAATGAAGGGACTTACACTGGCCAGACCAAGTGACTTTTAACAAAGAAAAAAGTGAAAGGATGTCACTGCTAAGACTAACTTAAAAAAAGACCATGTCTTTTCATCTTGGGTGCCTCTTTCACTTTCTCCTGGATTGTTCTCCCTGAGAAAAGGCAAATCAAGTGTCATGAAGCAGCCCTGTGGAGACACCTGCATGGCAAGAGCCTGAGGCTGCCAACAACCCAGTGAGTGAATTTGGAAGTGGATCCCCTACTCTCGTTGAGACTTTAGATGAGACCACAGCTCTGGCTGACAGTTTGATTACAGCCTTACAAGAGACTTTGACTAGAGGCACCCAGATTCCTGACCCACAGAAACTATGAAAGAGGTTTTGGACTCGGCACCTGTGGCTCAATTGGCTAAGGCGCCAGCCACGTACACCTAAGGTGGTGGGTTCAAATCCCCAGCCCGGGTCCGCCAAACAACAATGATGGCTGCAACCAAAAAGTGGCTGGGCGTTGTGGCAGGCACCTGTGGTCCCAGCTACTTGGGAGGCGAATGCAGGAGACTCGCTTGAGCCCAGGAGTTGGAGGTTGCTATGAGCTGTGATGCCATGGCACTCTGCCCAGGGGGATAGCTTGAGGCTCCGTCTCAAAAAAAAAAAAAAAATGAAAGAGGTTTTGTGCTTGTTTGCTTGTTTTCAAATTACTTTAATTACAAATTACCAATTACTTGTTTACCAATTAATTACCAATTACCCCAAACCTTACCCTCATGGAAATTATACTCTAATAGACACTGTCTACATACACATAGATGTGCATGCATGCACACACATGCAAACATAATATAAATGAGGAAAATAATAATAATTAGTTTTAAGAGGGAAGTAAAGCATTGTGGAATGAGTTGAGGGTGATTTGAATCTCATGATCAGGCAAAGAAAGACCTCTCTGGGCAGGTAATATTTGAGCTAAGAGTAATGAGAAGAAATCATCCATGTGAAGAACTAGGAACAAGATAGTCTGGGCAAAGTCCATAACCAGACCAGGGCTGGTAGGCATAGGCTTGGCTTGTTTGAGTACAGAATGACAAAGAAGCACGTGAGGAAGGGAAGAGTGGATGAACATGAGACAGGAGAAATGGGTATGAACACATAATGGAGATATTTACAGGTCATGGTTTTGAATTTGAATTTCATTCTTATTGCTATATATATATACACTGTCAGATTTTAGCAATAGAATAATATGATCTGCTCAGCATTTCAGGAACTTTATATTTCAATAATAGATTATAAGGGGCAACAGTGAAAGCAGATAAATCCATTAGGAGACCAGGTGAGGAATAATCATGGTTTGTGTTAGTGATAGCAGAGATAGTGAAGAATGACTGACGTTGAGATGTACTTTTAGGGTTGGGGTAATCGGGATATGAAGTGTCAGTTGTGGTGGGTGGGGTGAAAGGAGTTGCTGATGTCTGGCCTGACCAACTGGGTGGATGGTAGCACCCATGAGATGAGGGAGATCACTTGGAGGAGAAAGTGATAACAAGGAGGCTTTGGAATCCCAAGTTTTGTTTTGGGCATAAGTTTGAAAGGAGTGCATTGATCCCTATTCTGTGTTTTAAGCAAGCTTCTTGATTTGAAACACCATCTGCAATAACCCATAATGCCTTGGTTCCTTGTGAGCTTTATTTTTTGTAATCTGTGAGGTGAAATTTTGTCAGAGGATATTTGAACGCTGACTCTTTTCAATCTAGTGAGTTAATCAGACATGATTTCTCTTAGAGGATGTTAAAAAATGTACTGAAGAAAAAAATCAGTGTAGTATTTTGATTATGATTTATTAAAACATAAATATCAAACATAAGATAACCTTTGGTATTGATTCAGACTTTGTTGTATCTTCTAATCATGCCTTTCCTTACTCATTATCAGCTCGCTCATTCCCTTATGTCACTTCACTCACCTTAAAAGTTCTTAACAGCTTTGCTATAAGTCCTGCAAGTCCAGTGAGGCATACGAGTGGATCATTTTTTCCCTTCCTCTACGAACTCTAGAGTGAAAATAAGTATGAGAATAGTTGTGATTACATGGGTGCATTTTATAAGATAAAGTGATCAAAGGAAATGCTATTAGTAATATTTTTTGTAATTAGAAGGTGAATAACTGTTAAACTTATTATCTTAAAGAATTTTTAAAAAGAATAAGCTATGTAGCATCTAGGAGAGTTGAACATCCCTGCCGGGCAGAAGAAGTTAGCAAAAATGTCTTAGGTATCTGTGTGCTATCTAATACGAGTGATTCTCTAGTGTACTGGAAAATTTAGAATCAACTCTCAGAAACCAAAATATGAAACTGAGGGGCTTAGGCTTAATCTGCTAATTCTGAGCTAATATATTGTAACTGCTGTGCATTGTGAGATACTAGTATGAACTGGCATATTATGAAATTAAATTGCATTATATAGTTCATTGTATTGTTCCATCAGATTTTGATATCCTCACTTTAAATAATTCATGGGAAGAAATGATCACTTCATAATGCCACAAACTCACAGCAGGCAAAACTAATTTTACACAATATGAGAACAGATTTCATTTATTTAAAAGAAATATTTAAAAAAACACAACAACAACTTTTTTGACACCAGCTGCTGGGAAATAAATAGAATACTTTATGACAAAAAAATCTAAATCTATAAAAGCTGTTCCTGGGAGACCAAGTTGAGAATTGTAAAGATACATTTAAATGCCCCGGTCAATGCAATACACTTTTAAATAGGGAAAAATAACCCTCCCATCTATTTACTCCCTCTGGGGATAAAGTAATACTGGGAAAAAAAATAGCTTTAAAAAAACTCTCCTGACACAACATAGGGGCCAATGAAGTGGCAAGCTTTGGACATGACTCCCAGGAAGCCTTATTAGTCTAAATAACATCTATAGGTAAATCGTCACTGGCATCCTTAAGCACAAACTACCAATTATTTCTTAGCATTGTTCAAATCAGACCTTGACTGGGAGTGGAAAAAATATTTCGAATGACCACAACAATTGTTTTTTCACTGTGGCTTTAAGAGTGAAATGAGAAAATAAGATGAAAATATGAGACTATTTTGTTTGAGAGAGATTGTTAGATGAACATTTTTGTACAGATACCACGCATTTTTAATACCAAGAGAGAAAAAAATCCAGGTTTTCTGTTCAGTGTGATAGTAACTCCATATCTGTCTCAATCAGACACTGGCTTCAGACAAAGAATGGGAACCTTACCCTGGGTGGGTCTGGAGTTAATCTCAGGAGTATGAGGCTCCAAGCATTTAGATAGTTTGCAGCCCTCATCCCTGAGATTTCAGGGAGAGAATAAGTGTGGAGAAAGGCAAGGATTAGAGCAAGGGAGCTAAGAAATGGGTAGAAGAGAGAAAAAGGAGAGCAAACTCTGAAAGAATCAGATATTTTAGCACCAAAGCAATGAAAACATATTTTGTCACTGACATAAATATTGTTAATATAATTTTTACTTTTAAAAATGTTTAACTGAAAAACTCTTGCTGACAGTGAGAATGTAAATCTAAGACTAACAGACTGACTCTCCAGCAGAAGTTTGTTATGATCTCTGATAAGAGCTGAATTCCAGTCTTCTTTGTATACTATAAAACTGGGCAGATCTGTATATCCATGACGTCAAAGGCTCCATTGGAAGGGATTGTCTGTGGCTTTGTTATAAGTTTCCTTCCTGAGCATTATAAGTCACAAATTAGAAATTCATTTTACAATGCGAAGGGTTACAAATTTAGAAAGACATACGTTTGGCAGTATTATTCCTTAACTTTTCAAGATATGAAATATAATGCAACTAAAATTTAAAATGATCAGTAAGCATTACCAAACTATTTTATGGGGTTTTAGTAGCTTCTGTATTATGTAGGGGCAATAACATACACAGAGATAATGGAGTTCCTTTAATCCTAAGTATGTCAGGACAGTCTAACATAATATATACATTAGCAAGGTTGCTTGAGGAATAAGAGAGAACATTGAGATACTAACACAAGGGATCTAAATTTAAAGTCTTACAAATTTCAACAAATTTCACTTGTTATTTGTTGATCTTAGAAGACTCATTTTTAACCCTTTTGTGCCTTATTTGTATTAATTTGTAAAATGAGGTTAGCAATATCTATCTGTAAGATTCTCTTGCCTTTCAATTAAATAATAGAAAAGTTCTTGGGGGAAGCTTGTAGGGCTATTAAAATGTTGATTTAATCCTATTAAGAAATATAATATGAATTCTGTTTCTCAAGGGTATTTGCATTTTAAAGTGTTTCAAGTATTGAGTTGCACTGACACATTTGAAGGGAGGTGACTTTGTACATATACCATGCAAGATGTGTAAAGATGACTCCACATTTTCTAAATATTTTGCTGTAACACAGAGTTATGATATTGTGATATTGACATCAACCAAAAAAAAACCTGATGTAGCAATATAGTATCATGCAACCTGCATTCTACTGTAATAATTTTTCAGGAAATCAGTATGCATGGGCCAGACTATTTTCTCATGTACAAAAGAGCCGTTATTTTAGAGTCATCTTGAAAATATAAGAAATAAAACCAGAAATTTCCGAGTTTACATCTAAGTTCTTTAATGTTTCTGATATTTCTGCCATCTAGAATATAAAGCTCATATTCTTTTTATTGAAACATTAGCTTTCCTCCAGCAGCACACTTCTCTTCATGATGCAAGGGCTAACAGATAAAATGAAAGTTAAACATCATTTAAGCAAAATTATTTAAAGGTCACGTTACTGTTAGGAAATTGTAGAACTAAGTCTAGTTACTCTCCCACCGACTCAGACCAATCCTAAAAGTTAATCATCAAACGGAATGTTGGCCTTAAATAGTCATCAGTTTTTATCTTGGAACAGTATGTTTACATCTAAGTGGAAAAGGGGAGGTCTATTTAGTTCATAAATTTAGTATCTAAGATTTGAAATATTATAGCTGCAATTAAAAACACCTTATTAAACTTAGATATTGGCTTTGAGCGTAAAGAATTTCAGAAATAAAAAGGGTAATCTTACATAGCTTTAAGCAACACAATGATATCATTTTTATTTATAGAATAATGCATTATGTTTGGTTACCATTGTGAAAGATTTTGTCATTGGTGAATTTGGGGTGGCTGTCCTTTCACCTCATTATGGAATTTACTTTGTTAGAATGGATTGCCATTCTCTTTGAAGACAGTTGCCTTGGTATTGATACCCTCTGTCTTCGTCCATTTTGTATGGTTATAAAGGAATACCTGAGATTGGGTAGTTCATAAAGAAAAGAAGTTTATCTGGCTCATGATTCTGCAGGCTGTACAGGAGCATAGCACCAGCGTCTGCTTCAGGTGATGGCTTCAGGGAGCCTCTGATCAAGGCAGAAGGTGAAGAGGAGGAAACCATCACATGGGAAAAGAGAGAGCAAGACAGAGAGAGGAGGGGTTCCCACATTCTTTTATTTATTTATTTATTTTACTTTTCAGACAATTTTCTTTTATGAAATCATAGCTGTGCACATTAATACTATCATGTGGTACAGAGTGCTATTTCTATATACAATTTGAAATACTTTCATCCAACTGGTTAACATAGCCTTCATGTCATTTTCTTAGTTATTGTGTTAAGACATTTATATTCTACATTTCACATGTACTCTTATGGGATGAACCTATTAGACGTGATTCCACCAATCACCCTCCCTCCTCCCATCCTCCCCCCTCTCCTCTCCTCCCTCTCCCCTTTCCCCATGTTCCTGAGCTAAAATTGGGTTATAGCTTTCCTATGAAAGCTATAAATTAGTTTCATAGTAGGGCTGATTACATGGGATACTTTTTCTTCCATTCTTGAGATACTTTGCTAAGAAGAATATTTTCCAGCTCCATCCATGTAAACGTGAAAGAGGTAAAGTCTCCACATTCTTTTAAATAACCAGCTGTCATGAAGTAAGATCTCAGTCCTTACCACTGAGAAAGCTCTAAGCCATTCATGAGGACCTGCCCTCATGACCCAAATACCACCTACTCAGCCCCACCTCAAGTGTGGGAGATCATGTTTCAAGAAGCAATTTGGAGGATACAAACATCCAAACTCTATTGTTAGTCACCATAACTTCAGTTAAATCTGGAGTTGAACAGTAAGGCTCATATGGATCATGGGCACACTAAACCATAAAATTAGCTGAATGTTCTATACAGTATATCAAAGAATGAGGTAATTTTGGTAGAGAAGAAATAGTCTAGGCTGAATGCACATTTGTTGAGAAAATACTTTGTGATTTTTATGCCACCCTGGATTTCCTCCAAACCTGGAATTCGAATTCATCCAAAGGGCTTCACTGAGATTCAGCCAGATGACATCAACAGGGCCCAATGTGGCAAACAGAGGACAGGATTCTACTGACCTGGCAGAGTAGAACTTGAAGTTATCACTTCAAAGGTAGCATTAAATTCCCCTTTACAGAGTTATAACAACTTTTGTTTTCCAGGAGACCCATTAAGACTCTCAGAGGCTTATTCTTTTTCATGGAAATGATGCAAATAAGCTGCTTGAAATCTCAGCAGATTTAACATAAATCTCAGTAGATTAAAAGTTAGTATTTTAGTGGTAGTCTTCAAACAGTACTGAAATTTAAGCAGGACCCTAAGGGAATTGGCTCCTAGAATCCTAGACTAAAATCATATCATTTTAGAAGTAGATGTACAGTCCCATTCATCTGTTCACTGTGAGGTAGGTAATGTGCCCAGCCCATCATCTTTCACTTGTGTATATGGAAGACCAAGTGTCTGGTCTCTAGTTAAGTGTCTTTTCTAGCAGAGCTTGACTTCTTTACACCCAGATAATAAAGTCACTCTCACGCAATGATACAGGTCTTATTTTTTCTAGGCAGTTAAGTGTTCAATCACTCCTATAACATCAGTAATAATGACAAACGTTCATATAGCACTTAAAATCTGGTAGGCAGTACGCTAATTGCTTTACTTAAAGCCACTCTTTTAAATCTTCATAAGGGCCTTACAAACTAAATACTATTGTTATTCTCATTTCATAGTTGAAGGAGGAAACTGAAGCAGACAGATGAAGCAACAAGAGAACATAGTCATTAATTGGTAAAACCAGGATTTGAACCCAGGCAGTCTGGGTTCCAGAGCCGGTACTCTTATCCACTATGTCATACACTCCTTCAAAGATTTTTTTAGTTACATAACTTCATAGAAATGCAAGGATAAGTTATTTTTGCTCCAAAAGAACCAGCAGCAGGAAAGAATAAAATACTTATGAATAGTGGACAAGCTCATTGTATAAAATAAAAGGTTGGAAGAACTTGAAGTTAGAAAACAATGAAACGATGAAAGAAGTATGATAGCTATGGGGAAATAGAATTTTAATTGTGCTCGATGACTATAAAGCAAACTTAGGTCCAACAGGAGGGAATTGTAAGGAGATAGGTGCAGGTGTGACTGGTTCCTATTGCTATAGACAGGATTGCTGGGCTAGGGTAGTGTATTTGGAGCACAACTATGCTCAGTTAGGTCAGAGGTAAGGGGCATCTTTAAATTTCATCTGAAATCATAGTGTAAAGCATGTAAGGGCATGAGCTCCCAACAGATCTGGCTTTGAATCCTGGCGCCACCATTTATTAGCTGTGTGACTTTAATCAAGTTATTTAACCCTAACTTCTCTGAGTCCCAATATTGCTATGTATAATTGGGATAATTGTACTAATTTCCAACAGTTGTGATGAGGAGGAGTAAATGAGATCATTATGTAAAATGCTTCGCACTATGCCAGGCACATAGTAAGTTCTCAGAGTATATTAAGTTTTTCAAGAGGGAGAGACTCATTAATGTTTCAAAAAATGAACTGTGGCACTAATTGCTGTCTCCCTTTGAAAAGGAAGTTTGACCTAGCAGGTAATAAGTAGAGGACTTTATGCTCACCAATTTCTCATTGCCTTTGGATAAGGGACCAAGAATTCTGGATTATGAAAAGTACTTGTAAAGGAAGCTTTGTAAATCAACTTATTTAAAATTCAGTGAGCAGATTATGACTTAAAAGCATCCTGTGGTGAATCCTTTTATTATGTGAATAATCATCCCCTAATTTATCTGTTTGGTAAGTTCAGAATTTGGCTTTAATGCGTCTTAAAGCAAAGAGTACACCTGCAATCTTACCCCTACAAGGTAGGCAATATTTTCATGCTGAGATGACTTTCAGAGAAATACAGGGTGCCTCTTGGATTCAGGATGACATAGGTTGGGCAGGTGATGAACAGTGTCCCTGAAGATAATGAGAACATTAATTGCACTTTGTGATGCATACATTTTTAATGAGCACAAAAACTCAAATGGGCTAGTTGACCTAGACTACAAGAAGAACCAGTACACATGGGAATGTTGCCTAGATTGAAGAGTTATTATAAGAGTAGTTTTCTTTAAATCTCCTTTTCGTTTTTCCAAAATTTCAAGTGACATCCATATGAAATTATAACTTCAGACACAGATCCTACATGAAAAACCAAACAACAATTGAAAAGTTGTGCAATAGAAAGAATATTGGATTAGGAACTGGGAACTCTGACTAGGAAGTGCCGTGTCCTAACTGAATGGCACAGGATAGGATGCAACATATTCTTTCTGTGCCTTGGTTTTCTAATTATAAAATAATCAGGTTATTCTTGCTCCTGTGTAATTTCTAGAAAAAAATTTTAAATAATTTCATTCATGAATCCAGGTGAAACTATTTTGTTTCTTTCCCTCCAACAGAACAATTAGAATAAGAAATCATATAAAACACTTATAGTTAAGAACTTTATTTCTTCCTAATCAACAGTACTTGTCAGTCTACCTCAGCTGGTACCCCCTTTTTGTAGATGTGAAAATTTATAAAAGATTTTATTGAGCTGTGACATAGAGTTGGATAAGAACATGGGAAACGCAAACTAAATAGGCTTTTCTTCCATCAGGCAAAAAACATTGACCTGTGTTTGGAGAGACTTGAATGTGTTTGAGAGAAAATGACCTCTCCCAAAAATTAATTACATCAAAGACTAAAATAATTACATTTTAAAAATTTATTCCTTTCATTTGCACAGTATCCATGGGAAGCTTGTCAATCCTTCATGGAGTGATATAAGCTTATTTACAACTGACGTGGATGAAGTACGCTTTGAATATATGCTGGTGACTCTGTCTTGATTAGGGAGTAACATGTATCAGATGTGATACGTTAAGGGGTTCTCTTTGAGAAGCACTTTATAGTTTAAAAACTCAGATGGCTGCTTTATAAGAGCTCTGAGACCATTTCGAATTTTCTCAGTTTTTCATGATGGTTGCAACCCATGTCAAAAGGAGTTAGAATTCGCGAATGACCAGGCTTATCTCGTTATCAAATGAGAATTTAAAACACATTTTATACAGATTCATACACTGTAAAAAGCTACTCTTTAGGCCCTGAATTTCTTGTCAAAAGCTTCAAGCTGCTTTTTAAGAGAAACTGTCAAATTTAATTCAGTTAAGAAATAATGAAACTGTAAGTTTAATC
Source organism: Galagoides demidoff (assembly GCA_963574575.1). Classification (NCBI taxonomy): domain Eukaryota; kingdom Metazoa; phylum Chordata; class Mammalia; order Primates; family Galagidae; genus Galagoides; species Galagoides demidoff. The sequence continues at coordinate 38,342 of CAUYQV010005906.1, forward strand.
AAACTGGAAATACAGACAAAGATGCTAGAAATACAGCTTGTATATTCTGGGCAATCAAAGGCAATCTGCACATTCTATAATCATCTTCGGAATTTACTGTCAACCCTAAAGATGCTGAAGCCATCAAGTTTGCAAGTGCTTATGATAAGGCCATGATGGCACCATGCATAATAGCTGGAAGCCTTAATTCTTTGCATTCTGAAGATGAGGAAGAATTTTACTTAGTCATTTATTTCTGTTAGTAAGAAGAAAATTGCTGTGCATTGATATATGCCATTGCCCAATTTTTAACATGTAGGGAAAAAAAGCTATTTAATATTACTAAAAATAAAAGATAAACATTAAAAAGTTAATCACACAACAAAATAATTTTCATGTTCCAGTCTCTCATAAAAACATACCAAATGTAGGAAGTATACAAAAAGTAGTGACCATTAAAAATAACCAGAAAAATTCATTAAATATAAATTCAAGCAATGTAAAATTATATTTATAGAAAAACATCTAATATGGAGTGGGGATTTAAATTTAATTATATGTTCTCCTATAAGGACATGGTACAGAAAATTCTATATGCAATAAATGGTCAAGAAATTTTTATTGAGTACTTATTCAGTGCTCAATATTTGATGTCATGAGCAGTATGAATATATTTATAAATAATTGAGATTGATTCTATTTGCCAATGAGATTAACTCTGCAGATCCTATGTAATAATAAAAATCTTATGTGTGTGCATATATACATATGTATCTCAAATTAGTTACATTAAAATATGTTTATAAAAATATATTTGCCAAAAAAGCTTCATCAATTAACACCATTCAATCCTACTTTGATATATCAGGAAGTTCTGTGGTTGTCTAAATTGAATATAGTCTTTTGGAGACCTCTTAAAACAGCTAATGGGTTTTATTTGTGAAACCTCCAAGACTTCTACAAGTAGAAATTACAAAGGGAGATAAGAAACATGACTAAGGCCAGCTGAGATGTCTTTAAATCTGTAGTGAAGAATTGGATATGGGTTCCATGTTGGAGTCCAGATTATGTTAGGCAGAATATATTCTCTAAGCAACACTTGGTTTTCTTACCAGAGAATTGAGAACTCATAAAAGCCCAAGAGCACCCTCTAGTGAAATTTCTGGAGTAGGCCCCAGGGGCTAGCACTTGACCTCCACTCTCCCTCTTAAATGACCTTTGATTGCCCAATATATGCAAGCTGTTTTTCTAGCATCTGGTTTTATTGTCAAATGATTTACAGACCACAAAGAAGGTAGTTTGCGTGTCAAGTATTAATAGTAGAAATATTAAATGCTAGTACTTAATATTCCATTTTTCTCATGATTTTTGTTTTTATTTACAGTACCAGCCTACCACATATGAGTTCTACTATTGATTGTCATGTGTTAAAATAGTTCCAGGAATTAAATAGAACTAAAGAAACAGTAGGAAGCACGAGAAGTGTGTAACTGAATTCTAGTACCTCTGCCCCTGCCTCTGCTTTTCTCGTGCTTCTCACTCTTGACTAAAGTACACGACATCAGAAACTTTTTTGGTACTTAACAATACCGGAAATCAAACATAGCAGGCTGACATTTCAAGCAGTGGTCAAGTATTATAGGAAGGGTAAAGAAGTCTTAGTATTTTAGTATTTATGCACATCTGAGATTTTAGAGAGATGACTCCAAATCAGGCCTGGTCTTATTTATAAATTAGTTAAAGCAATGAGTATAATACCATTTATTTAGATCACTTTATATAATGAATGAAGCAATGTAAATCATTACTTGACTTTATGGGTAGATTGCTATAAAAATGCTACTGTTGGAAAGGAACTTGGAGATCTAAATCCTTCCACTTTAGGAAAAACTATAGTGATGCACCTAAATATCAAATAACTTGCTCAAGATGATACAAATGGATAATAGTAACATCAGGTCCCATGCTGGTGTTCAATATGCTATAAGAATCTGCTTATATAAAAATTGCAATGTAGTTTCATAGTTTCCCTCTCATTGCTTATTGGGTTTTGTGGTTCTTATAATTTAAGGAAGTATGTACCTTCTGTTTTCATCTTTTATTTATCTCTAGTTTCATGCATGGAGGAATGAGTTACTCTTGTGGCTACTATTGGAACAGTGTGCCACATTGACTTAACTTTGCACACTGTATAAAAGTACAGGGTCCCATAATTCAGACTGATAGTCTAGCATTACTGATAACTACCTCTGTGATTCTGTACTTCAAAATTATTTTTGTTTTTTGGTAGTACTTACCCCCTAGTGTTCACGGAAGGATTGAGTGAGTGTATGAATACAAATAAAGCATGTGAAATATTGTCGGCATTCATTAAGTGCCTTATCTATATCAAATATTGTCTGACTTCAAAAAGACCAAGACATTCTTATGATTAACCAATGCAATCAGACCTTGTATTCTATAGACTATTTTTTTAGGGTTATAGTTTGATTTGTTGAAAACAAACAAACTCCAAGAATTCTGCACACTTTCTTTTTTTAAATTGGGAATGATTGTATGAGAAATAATGATATACTAAGACACATCACATACTAGTTTGTAAAATAGTATTAATTCTATCATTCTGCAATTCATTACTGTATTCTGTCTTGGCTTTAACCTCAATTTTACTACATATGACCTTAGTCTTCAAACTTTCATTCATTAATATTATTGTTGGTGTTCAGAAGGTGAGCTAGTTGTATACGGCAATTCAAGGCAGAATTAACACAATTTGATTTTTGTAAAAAAAATGAGTAATTTAGGGATAGTTTTTTCTCCAGTTATTTGCCTACTTTCCTGTTTCTCAATATATAGTGTTGGGATTTAGAATCATAAAACCACCAAATATTAAAGCTAGAAGGAATCATAGATATCTTACAGTTGAATAAATTAACACTCCAATAAGAAAGGAAACTGGCTAAATTTTATTCTACATACTGACTTTCAGTGGTAGGTCACATTTGCTTATTTTTCTAAAAATAATTGACTCTGGGGAAACAATTAATATTGCATTGATACTCTGAACCAGTAGATCGACCAATATAAATCACTGTTACCTATTAATAGGCAGTACACAGTATTTTAAAGCTTTTTGTTCAATAGTAGAGTAGAGTATGTTTGCCTGCCAGCCTTTTAATTCCTATCACTTTGCAATGATGTTAAAGCCCACGTTGTAACTTTTAAGTGGTTGTCTTTAAGGATTTTCTTCTCTAGCTATGAGTCTAACAGTCTGAGTAGAAAGAGTGCATGGTCTCTGCGTGGTCTACTAAATGTTTTTAGAAGTAGAACCCCCTTCTGGAGTTATGAGAGAAACATCACTTCTAAAATGCCTTTAAAAGTACTCCAGCATAAACATTACACTGGAACATTTCATTAGCTTTTTGAGAACAATAAAGAAATGTGGAGCATAATAGGCTAATATGTTTAAGTGGCCTTGGTAGAACCCTACTTAACTCAGTGGGATTTTCTGCAGCATGCAGAGGTGGAAAACCATTCCCTACATATTTATTGTGTAGGACTGCCTCCCTCTTTATTGCATGCAGTTTATATCAAAGAAAAGTGACTTTCCACCTGTAATTCTAAAATCAAGAAAGTCTCAAAATACAAGTTTTAGAAGAATCAATATTTAGATATGATGATCAAGCCACCAGCAGTGCTAGCTTTTGGCACTCTGGATTTCTGTCAATAAAGATGGAGACTGGGCCAACTTGAATGCAGTGTTTCCTAACATTTTAGGACTTAAATAGCCACTAGAGCATTAAAATCTGTGGAGTACCTAAATTCCTGGAGAAAAAGGTGAGATTTTAAGCCAAACCTTATTGGTCACAAATAACAAATCTGACTATTAATTCGGTTATTAAGCTAGCAATAAAACTTTTCTGCAAAATATTTTAAATTAAATAAAAGGATAAGTTAATGAAAATATAAAGTGCTAATTTTTATGATTTTATTAGGATTTCCAAGCGACTGAACTCAGTATATTGCTGGACTTGCAGTATAGTATTCTGCCAGTGCTCGTTAGTCCTCTAAGCTTCTATTTTCTTTGATATAAATTGAGACTCATTAGTCTTAGGGACACTGTGATCATTGTGATTTGCTTGAGCTTTTAGGGGGAAAAGGGTATAAATTAATCCCACAATCAGAATATTTTAAACAAGTTCAAACAGACATACATGGTAACAAATTAAAAGTTTCCTTTGTGCAGAGAAGTTGTCACCAAAATGTATTGAAAAAGACAGAATTCCTACTTGTATGTCAGTGAATTAATGATATTTTTAAAAAGCCTCTTGAATGACAACTCGAGTGGCTAAAATGGCATATTTAAACCATTATGTTTGTTTGTTTCACTTGCTGTCAAGCTTAGTCTTAGAAATATTATACTATCAACCAGTTATATTGATAGATGGAATCTGTCTTTCATTTCCAGGATGTGTTTTGGTATCAGAGTTTCTCTTCATTGGTTTTTAGAAATCTATAAGCAAAATAACATATAAACACAAATGTAAAACCCAGCTGTAAGTGGGTTCTCAGCATTTGGTGACATCATAAAAGGTTTATGTTAATACTGTATTGTAAATATCAGCAGAACTACTCAGTAGGAGGGTGAAAATACTAAACAAAACTTATTGAAAATAATACATATGCTTCTTTTTCACTTTGAGGAGTGTTTCCTAGCTACCCTGTTTACCCCAGTGGAATTTCACAAAAATGTTCCTGGCGCTCATAGTTGGTCTAACAAATAGTCAAATGGGCTTGTTTTAAAATTCACCCCTAAATACTTTTGCTGGTTTTGAAATTCTGATTTTGTGCTTATGTAATTCAAAAACAGCTTTTGGTTTAAAAACAAAAATTGGCAAAAAATATTTGTGCATTGTTCTAATCATGTATGGTGTTTTGAAAAAAAAAAAAAGATTCCAAATTGACACAATTATTTTATTGGCATTACAGTGCAAAAGCATTTTCTTTCTCACAAGTTGCATAAACTAAAAATAAAATTAACAGATACTTCTTAAATGAATAGTATATGAACTTAATTGATTTTTATAATATATAGTATAACAATTGAACTAATAGACATAAATTCCCATGCTGTGTTTTTGTACACTTTGTTTTATAGATTTCATTATGTTTTAGCTTATGGTTAATTCTGTAATGTGTTTTAGCATCAATTTTAAAAAGTTTCTCCCAGCGATATGGAGAGTACTCAAAATCTAGGATCAATGCCCCAGCTTTTCTCTTTCATAGAGTCTCTTAATTTTTCTTATATGTCCTTTTATGGGAAAATGTATCAACTTAGAAGTTTCCCTGGCTCATATTACACTTACAAGACAGACGATGATGCTGAAGTCCTTTTCATAATCAGGACCTTTGTAGAAATTGTCCAGGTATTTTTAGCCAAAATATCTCTCCCATTGTACACCACTCCAGGGCAACATGTGGTGTGCCAGCTGGATACCCTCCCTACATGCCTCAGGTGGCCACATTTCAATGGTGCCTATAGAGCACAGGCCAAATTCTCATTCTCTGTGTTAATCAGTGGGAGAATTCCCATAGAAAATGGGATGCAAGCATATTTCAGGAAAACTCAAAGAGACTAGCCAGATGACTAGTCTAAGACATTGTAAATTCAGGTTTTACATATAATATTTATAACATTATCTTTACTGACCAAAGAATGCTTGAAAATTTGAACATACTTAGAAATTTTTATTTCACTGTAATTTCTCCAAAGAGAATCCTTCAATATTTTTTTCTCCAAATGCAATAGAAGTTCATCTTGATTAATAATATCAAAGACTATTGATATACCTACTAACATAATTTAATTAAAACTTCTCCTCATGATCTTGAAAGGATCTGAACTCTGCTTCTAGAAGTCTTTAGATGTCTCTTTTCAATTCAATCCTGGTTAATTCTACAAATATTTTGTAAGTGCTTACTATGTACAAAGCACTGTGATAGATGCTCTGAATAATTCTCTATATGACTTTTTATAGTGTATAACATTTTCACATTCATTTTCTTACTTGTGTGGTTAAGATTCAGCTTCTAATTATTACTTGTTTAAATTGCCTATAGCTTCTGATGATATATTTCGAATTTTGGGTAGTGTTTGCTTTGCTTTTATTTTATTTTTGTTGTATCCAGAGACCATTTTAGAAATACATTTAGCTTTCTTTGACAAGGAAAAAAGGGCATATCATTGTATCACTGTATCAAATTGAGTAGGTTTGGAATCAGTAGCATTTCTTGAAATTTATGTTTGTTTCATATGCATTAGGCTCAGTCTTCAGTGTATTTTTAATAACCTAATTGAAATGGCTTGTCAACATTTTTAAGAAAACAAAATAATTTTATTTACTGCTTTTATGGCAAGAGTGACTTATGATTTTTCATGTAATATTATTAAGATCAAAAAATTTATTTCTCCAGAAACTATTTATACTCCCAAATTTAAGATTGTATTAAATTCCATTGCCCTATCTTGAAGTCTAAGTGCTGCACAGTATCTAGAGAATAGGCATCAAAGCTGTTATTCTCCAGTTAGCATGTGCAATGTTCACTAATATTACTGCATCTAACATAGAATGAAATGTTCTATTTCTTATATTTGTGTTACACTATAAAGTCTTATTTCTACATATTTCTGTGAGTTTTTTAAGTCTTTCTCTCAAACCTACCTTGTAAATACTTTTAAATAGCACCACTTTTATTTTTATTCATTTTGTTTTTTTCTTTCACACAGTGTTAAAATGGAATTTGTCTATACTTTAGCATCATGAAATTTTCAAAGAATTTAAAGGAAAATATTGTTCATTTTAAGCATTGAACACATCACTTTTTTTAATCATAAATCTGAAACTTGGAAACAGGTAGGAACACCTTCATTTGCTTTATTTATGACATTGAATTTGCAGAAAGGCACTCTCCAGGTAACCCGTCAGCTATGTCACCCTCAGTATTTGGCCAGAGGGCAGTCATGTTGACCCCATCTGCAAAGGCTGGCTAAATTAGAATCTTGGACTATTAGAATCCCATTCATCAAGGTCCACATAAAGTAAGGTAGGTGGGAAGCAAGAGGACAGATGGTAGGGTCGGCAGCAAGGAACTTGTTTGTTGACATTGATATAGACCCTTCGTCTTGCCAGAGTGACTCCATGGACTTATTTTGGCATGGAAGACTAGGCCAAAGCTATCATCTTAATAGAAGGTGAGCTGCAGGCAAACTGGAGAGATCTATGCACAGTAGGTATTTAGGGTTGGCTTAGATTTTGTCTATCAGCTTGACTGTCATATATACTTGATTGATGTGCAGTGGGGCTTAAAAGTGCTGCATTGATGTTGAGGACTGTGTCATAAGGTTCCTGATATGGTGCACATGTCTGAATGGAGTTGGACATTGACTATCTTTGCCCATGCCAAGCATCACCAGACTTGAGTGCATTATTCTGTGGTTGAGTAGCAGATGGTGAGTGCAGACGTTTGGAGGGGGTGTGCCTTCAAACACAATATGGAGCCAGCAAACTTACTTAGAAGGTTATTGCATATCTTGACTTTGGCAAATATTTTTTATGCACTGATGAAAAATCTAAGTCTCATCCATAATTACTCTCAGAACATGGTTGGTGTTTCAGGCAATAGAAATATTAAAAGCAAATGCATTGTTCATTGTCTTGGTTAAAGTTGTTTGGGGGTGATTTTCTTAGTATTGTCTAAATGGGCCAAATAAACATTCTCAGATGAAACAAATATTTCAAAACCTGGTAACAAAACAGTTATTAGCAATGTAGGTAAATTTTACCTGTAGGTGGGCCAGGAGAAAGGCCATCAGAGCACTAAGTAAATGCTATGGTCAATATAGTATTACAGTAGGAGCGATGACTTTCTTTTCTTTTCTTTTTTTTTTTTTTTTTGCTATTAATATTTTGAGAAAAGTCTAGTGTTCTTCAAAAATAGAAGTAAGAAAATCAAATATCCCAATGTCTTACTAGATCTTCTTTATACATAAAGATATGGAGGTTCACAGATGAAAGAACAGAATAATTCCATACATAAAGAAAAGGTTATTTTATTGGTATCTGATACTATCCCTTTCTGAACACATATAAATTCATTTTAAGGTTAAAATAAGTTTTCTTAAGCTTCAATAGTATGCTTATTGAAGAGAATTACAGAAATAGAAAAAAATATAGGAAATAAATATAAATCACTCATCACCACCAATCATGGATAAACAATTCTAAAATTTCATCTGTGTCCTAAGTTTATGGGCATTTCTGAAGCGTGCTTGTGTTTATGTATATGTTTGTATGTATATTTTTAAATAAAGATTTGTATAATGTAGTCCATATGCTTCTCTCTTCACTTAACATTAATTTTATTATTGGTTTGTAGAGTTATAAATACTCATTTTCAATAGCTATATTAGGTATAATATTGTACCTTATTTATGTACCAGACTTTTTCTAATGGTTACTTTACACCATTATTTCTCCTGTTCCAGGGATCAATCTTATATATAAGTTTTTATCTGCATCTTGGATTGTGTTTTTAGCTCACACCCTTAGAAGGGTTGGATGCTAAACCAACAACCTGGGCCAGAAGGTGTGAACTTCTCATGGTTCTTTTGATAACCCCTCCCACATTGTACATGAATGTTATTTTATAATTATTACACATTCTCACCCACTTTGGATAGTATCATTTTATAAATGTTCGGCAAATTACAGGGGAGAAATTGATTTATTTCATTTTCCTGTGCATTGACTTGATTAATAGAGAGCTGGAATGTTTTGCATTTGCTTATTTATCATTGCTTTCTTCTTTTTATTCATTGTTTGCTTTTTATCAATTATTTTATTTATTAATTCTTTTTATATATTGTCCCTTACTGATTTGCAAAATTTTGAAAAATGAGAGTACTCATTTTGTCAAGTATGTTGCAAAATATTTTCCTCAGTCTTAATTTGTCTTGTAATTATTTTTGCTGTTTTTTGATGTGAGAAATTTTTAAATAATCGTGTGGTCAATTCCATTGTATTCTTTTCCTTGTGACTATGTCCATTGCTTTTGTCTTCTTTAACAGTTTTAAATGTGAAAAAGATTTGCGATTTTTTTTAGTAAGATCCTGGTACTATTGTGTATTTTTAATTTTCTATTCCGTCTAGAATTCATTTTAGTGTATGGTATATGGCAAGCCTCTTCCTTAATGATTAACCAATGTCTCAGCATCATTTCCTCACTGATTTTGATATCATCTTTATTGTATACTAATTTTTATCAATTTTAGGACCTTTTTCTGGACTGTCTTTTTTTTTTTTTTTTTCACTTCTTTCACTGAGTCTAAATTACATTCATTAGAGCTTCACAGTATGTTTATATATCTTTTTGGTCAAATCTTTCCTTATCATTCTTTTTTTAAAAAATGCTTTGGCTTTTGTCACCTACTGATTATTTAAGATTCATTTGGAATTTTATTAAATTTATAAATTAGTATTATCTTTGCAATGTTCATACTTCACATTCAGAATCCTAGTATCTTTTCTATTCATGTAATACTTTATACATAAATAATGTCTTTTTTATAGGTCCCCCAATTCTTTATTATATTTATATATAGGCATTCTCTGTTCTTGTTATTGTCCTTAATTGCTAACATTGCATTCATAATTTTTTGGTAGAAATCTCAAGTCTTTTTCTTTATAATACACATGTTCCTCAACTTATGCCAGGTCATAGTCTGTCTTGACAAACCTATCTTAAAGTGAAAAAATTCTAAGTCAAACCATCGTAAGTTGGGGTCTATCTGTATTCATTATCTAGCTATTTTATTCAACCCTTTTAATATGAGGGTATGACAGTTAAGTTTGTGAACTCATCCTAGAAAAATTGCTACATACCTCATGGCTGAATATCATGATGGTCACCTTTGAAGTACTTCTCTTGGGAAGCTATGTACTGATGCCAGTACCTAGTTTACCCTTCAATGGAATTTTGGAATTCTTTTTCTGGAATGGTCATCAGAGCTGTTGTCATATTACCTTTGATGTCCTGAATGTCCTTAAAATGTCTTCCTTTTGATATTTCCTTTATATTTGGGTAAAGAAAAATAAAAAAGTCATTAGGGGCCAGGTAAGGTGAGTAGTGAGGGTATTCCAATACAGTTCCAATACAGTTACTTGTTTACTGGCTAAAAACTCTCTCAGAGACAGTACTATGTGAGCTGGTACATTGTCACGATGCAAGAGCCTTGAGTTGTTGGCCATGATTTTCAGCTAAGGTATTCCTGGTTCTTTATCAATATTTGGTTGGCCTGCTATGCTTCTCCCAGTCAGCCAATGATTTTGATGCATAATTTGAAAAAATTTTCGGTGTTTTCATCAGTTTTACTCCTTACTGGCTGCTATGACCTCTCTTCATCAGAGACACTTCCTGTCCCTCAGAAACATTTAATCCATTTGCACACTGATGTTTTGTTCCTGGCCTTCTTCCCATAAATGTAGAGTTATATATCCTTGATTTCACTTCCACTTTGGCAAGTTTAACTAGAAATTTAATGTTTGTTCATTGCTCTAATTCAAGCCCTGACATTCCCGTGACAGCACACAAAAACATGCAATAATATTGAACACCACTCCACAAAACACTGCCCCTTGGACACTAACATGGCTGTGAGACCAGAGGTATGAAATCTTACTGAGTTGTTTGTGCAGTGCTACCAATGTAAGCACATGGTGGCAAGTTCATGAACTTAATTGTCAGGTTTTAAGGGCATTAATTTCTCTGCTAAAAATGATATCTTTATTTTTTTCCCTTCTTATTTACATTTTATTTCCTATTTCATTGTCTAAAATTTCTAAAACAATTGTGTCTTCTTAATGATCTCGATTATATGGTAATGTCTCTAGTGTTTTTCATAGTAAGGAAGACATTATTTGTAAAAGATGGATTCTTTTATACATTGGTAAAGTAAATTAAAATAGTATTTTCTAACTGTTTATTTGATTATTAGGAATGGATACAAAATTTTGTTAATCCTTTTTGTGGTAACTAATATTTAACTCTAGTTGATGGGTGTATACTTTTATTGTCATCTATTTTTCATTCATATCAACTCACACACATTTATTCAGCACTTACAGTGTTTCATAAATTGTTCACTAAGTATTGGCATCCAGATGCATAGCCTTTTCCCTAAAAATGTTATAGAATAATATGAAATATAACAATTCCACAAAGGACTTAGAACGATTGATTTCCTGTTATCAAATTGCTCTTGCATTACTAGAAAAATCTGTATATTTAGGTTTTTGTTAAGAAAATTTTGAAAGCATTTTGTAACCTAATCATATACCATGTCACAATGTGAATTTTAAAAATTGTCTATATATAAAATGATGATTTACAATTGAAATTATGAGTTTTTACATCCAAAGGAATCATGTTCAGATTCTGATTAACAATTTCTATGAAACTTGATAATGTTTCAGAAAATGTATAGATCTTTGTGATATAGATTGTTTATGTTCTATATGATTAGGAAATTGGAATATTTAATCATACTTTACCAATTCTTATAAAGTATGACAGAAATGACTTGTCATTACTGGGACAAATCATTTTCATGATGCTGTCATTTGTTATTCATTTCTCTGGGAATCTTCAGAATCATCTGTAGGATTTCAGCATGTATTTACATAGATTTATTTTCCATTGAAGGGGGTTTTTGGCATTAATTTTATTGCCTCTGTATAGTATAGGATAATCTATCCTGCTTTACCCATACACTGATATAATCTTTCTTCTTATTTTTTTCACCCAGTAGGCATGAGTGAACATCTGATATTTTAAAACTATGCCTTCTTGACCAGATTTTCTATATTATTAACACAAATCAAACAAGTATTTGTTGAGAATCTGTTTTCCACTCAGTATATTATTATCATTTATAGCATGGAAGAGTACAAGTCTCATATTTCAAAGGAACTTACTTTTTAGTTCATAGATAAATATAAATAAGGAAAACTAATGTAAATAACTCCTAATGAAATGTTTATTCCTCATAGAGGGTTATATATTTATGTGTGTGTGTGTGTGTGTGTATTTTTGTTCTTTTAGCAAGTGCTTTAGTGCTTACAAAATAACTTTTGTATGTTTCCCTCATCCATGCCTTTTTATGCTTTTTCTACCATTGTGGTACCTTCACAGTTGTTTCCTCATTTGCTGGTTAAAAATTGCATTTACTCTTGCAAGACGTTTAAAAATTCTCTTTGGAACTACTTTAGATATACAAATGTCATGCATATTGCTCTGTAAGATATTGCCAGTGATAATTTGTCTCAAGCAAAGGTGACCCTGCCCAGAGTTTGTCAATAGGGCTAGTGATGGCTACTTTAATTGTATTAATGCTTTCTGAATCTCCTGCTTTATTCTAGAACTTGTTCTGAGTTTTAGACTCATTCACAAAGAATTAGCATGCAAACTAGGAGAAATCCCAATGCTAATGAGTTCTAGCATTTATACCAAAAGGGAATTGTAGCAGTAAGCTTTGGGATGTTAAGGAAGATTCCTATACTTTATGCTTTCACAAGGTTTTTATTCATGGAGACCACCACATTAAACTTTAGCATTTGTATATATCCTAAAGTTATAAACCTTAAATTTATCATTTTTTTGAAAATTTATATACCCCCTACATTTTTAATGCCTGCATTTAATAATGTTTGTCAGAGACCACAACATCTGTCCCGGTGGAACTGTTATTCTACCTTAATTCAGAAGCAATACTATTGATTAAGTACTGTTACAGCTTCCAAAACTTCAAGGCATTTTTAGCCACCATTTCTCTCTAACCTCACTATGAGCTTCCTGTGTGGTGTCATTTGTCTAAGGTCTTATTAAAATGTAAATAAATTACACTCAGCACACTTCCTCTGTTTGCCCAGCTTGTTACTATACCGAAACAACTGTCTTAATGAAAGACATATTGATGTATTGTGTATTTCCGTACTAAACCAAAGTGAAGAGGAAGTTATATGAATATATAACAGAACCCACTTCATAACAGTTTTTGTTAAAGCATTTTATGAATTGGTGATAATCTGAGCCATGGGAGATGATGTAATTCTATATGCCATAGTTCACAGAAAACTCAGATAAAATAGGATTAGACCCTTGAGAGATATGCATTGAGGCTTTTATAGCACTCTACCTTTATAGGCATAACTGACTCTCAGTTTTCCATACTAATATTTCAGTCATAGCAAAGACAATAAACATAACTAAACAAGAGTTTTACTTAAAATATTTTGTCTCTGGCCTTGATATATAATTTTTGACTTTGAAGAATTAAATTATACATCTTATTTTGTTCCCTATAAGAAGCTATTTCTAACCCCCATATTATTTCAAAAAAATAGTCTAATACTTACTCAGTAGCAGATTTTCCTATTTATATATACAGTAGAAAAATCTTCATAGGTCACGATTGGGTAAAACCAAATTCATGAAATAAAGACAATATCATGAATAATAAATAGCAGACCTATGAAATATAATAGAACTTGATTATTTATTGAATTAATTTTATAGAAAATAATGACTCTTGATATTTTTCAATTGCTTGAGCACAATACAAAATAGTAAAAATAGGAGGCAATTCAGGGGAAAATGGGTAAACCAGAGTGGGATTAGATTTTTCATGTGGAATAAAATTCTGAAGTATCAGTGGTAGTTAATTGTCTCTGTATGTTAGACTATTGATCCTTGCAATTTTTTTCTTATACTTTTCTGTATTTTTTAGGAATTTTATTTTGGCAATGGGTATGTATTAATCTTGAACTCAAGAAAAGTTAATGTAAAAATATGTTATGCGTAGCCCACCTGCAGATGATTCACTGAGACTTAACTATATAAGATCTTCCAGGGAGAGTGGAAGCCAAAAGCTAAAATTAAGGGAAAAGTGTTTCATTATACAAATGACCTGTTGTCTCAGAACGTATTAATGATTCTCTTTTTAAAGCATTCTTTAGGCTCGGTGCCTGTGGCTTAATCGGCTAAGGCGCCAGCCACATACACCTAAGGTGGCGGGTTCGAATCCCCAGCCCGGGCCCGCCAAACAACAATGATGGCTGCAACCCAAAAATGGCCGGGCATTGTGGCGGGCGCCTGTGGTCCCAGCTACTTGGGAGGCGGAGGAGTTGGAGGTTGCTATGAGCTGTGATGCCATGGCACTCTACTCAGGGGGATAGCTTGAGGCTCCGTCTCAAAAAAAAAAAAGCATTCTTTAGTCCAAGTCACAGAGACGGAAGCTCATGAGGCAAGGTCATTACTAGGAGGTTTACTTGAGTATTTAGATGACATGAAACAGCTAGAGAGTCAGCTAATATTGATACAATTAATTATACTTTGTTAGAAGTATCATAGAAACATGTTTTAGAGGGCCTCCCTTGGCTTATATATATAAAGGTTTGATATAGCTTAGAAAATGTTGCCCTCTTTGCACACCTTGTGTAAATTATTAAAGCAAACCCCTAGTTCCAGCATTTGTAACTTTGGCTAGGGAACATCTTAAAGCATGGGTGGGTGCCCTGTGTGGAGCACAGCCTGCACAATCGGTATTGGCTGTCCTATTTTATATGCTTTATTAATGATTTGAAAATTGCTGCTATTGTTCCATATCAAAGTTATTTTATTCTTGAAAAGAAAGCCAAAAATCATCTTCAGGTTATTTAGCAAAAAATTGCTTAGTTAAAACTCTAATTTAATCTTGACCTCTGATGATACAAATCTGTGACTTTGCCTCATGCATCTCATTTGAATAGCCTTGACAGTAGAAGGAAACTAAAGTCACCACAAAAACACAGATGAGTTTATTAAGTCTTGTTCCTAGAAGATCTAGGTTGACATTTTCAAAACACATCAAAACTTTCGTGTTATTATTTAATAAATTTAGATGAATTGATCTATAGAAGGTAAATAAAAAGACAAAGATACAAGAGAGACTGATGGTCATCTCTTTGTTCTAATAAGAAATTAAAATGGGGGGCAGTGCCTGTGGCTCAGTGAGTAGGGCAACAGCCCTATATACCAAGGGTGGTGGGTTCAAAGCCAGCCCCAGCCAAACTGTATCAAAAAATAAAAATAAAAAAATAGCCAGGTGTTGTGGCAGGCGCCTGTAGTCCAGCTACTCAGGAGGCTGAGGCAAGAGAATCATCTAAGCCAAAGAGCTGGAGGTTGATGTGAGCTGTGATAGATGGCAAAGTGAGACTCTATCTCTAAAAAAAAAGAATGAAAGGAAAGAAATTAAAATGGTTAAATGATGCATAGATATGTTATAAATATATTTATTTGATATAAATCAAAGTAAGTAAACTATAAATAAAATCTATGACCTATAAGAAGTAAATAAAAATGAGTAAACAATAGGAAAACATGAGAAGGAGGCAAGAATTAGGCCTGTTTAGACAAACAGCTTCTATAGGATTGTATGTACTCTTATAAATTGGGCTCTGATCATATATTTTATTTTTTTATTTTTATTAAATCATAGCTGTATACATTAATGCATTTATGGGGTACAATGGGCTGAATTTATATACAACTTGGAATGCTTACACCAAACTGGTTAACATAGCCTTCACCTCACTTACTTAATTATTATGTTACAACATCTAAACTCTACACTTAATACATTTGACATGTACCCTTACAAAATGCACCATAGGTGTGGTACTACCAATTACCCTCTCTCCACCCAACCTCCCTCTTCCCCTCCCCTTCCTCTTCCTTCCTTCATCCTGGGCTATAGTCATGTTTTATCTTTCACATGGAAGTCTAGGTGATTATATATTGGTTTCATAATAGTACTGAGTACATTGGATACTTTTCTTCCATTCTTGAGATACTTTCCTAAGAAGAATATGTTACAGCTCCATCCATGTAAACATGAAAGAGATAAAGTCTTCATCTTTTTAAAGACTGTATAATATTCCACGGTATACATGTACCACAATATAGTAATCCATTCATGGTGTCAGTGGGCACTTGTGCTTCTTTCATGACTTGGAAATTATGAATTGGCCTGCAATAAACATTCTGGTGCAAATATCTTTGTTGTAAAGTGATTTTTGGTCTTCTGGATAAATACCTAGTAGAGGAATTGCAGGATCAAATGGCAAGTCTACTTTTAGATCCGTAAGTGTTCTCCAAAGTTCTTTCAAAAAGGAACATATTAGCTTGCATTCCCACCAGCACTGTAGAAGTGTTCCCTTTTCTCCACATCCACACCAACATCTATAGTTTTGGGATTTTGTTATATGAGCTACTCTTACTAGAGTTAGATGATATCTCAAAGTGGTTTTGATTTGCATTTCTTTGGTGATTAAAGATGATGAACATTTTTTCATGTGTCTGTAGACCATGCACCTGTCTTCTTCAGACAAGCTTCTGTTCAAGTCCCTTGCCCACAATGAAATGGGATCACATGTTCTTTTCTTGTTAATAAGTTTGAGTTATCTGTGGATTCTGATTATCAAACCTTTGTCAGAAATATAACCTGCAAATATCTTCTCCCATTCTGAGGACTTTCTGCCTGCTTTACTTACTGTGTTCTTGACTATGCAGAAGCTTTTTAGTTTGATCAGATCCCAGTAATGTATTTTTGGTGTTGCTTCAATTGCCTGGGGGGTTCTCTTCATAAAGTCTTCTCCCAGGCCAATTTCTTCAAGTGTTTCCCCTGCACTTTATCTAAGTATCTTTATAGTTTCAGGTCTTAAATTCAAATCTTTTATCCAGTGAGACTCAATTTTTGTTAGTGGTGAAAGGTGTGGGTCTAGTTTCAGTCTTCTACAAGCAGCCAGGCAATTCACCCAGCACCATTTGTTTGTTTGTTTGTTTTTTTTTGTTTTGTTTTTGGCCAGGGCTGGGTTTGAACCCACCACCTCTGGCATATGGGGCCGGTACCCTACTCCTTGAGCCACAGGCACTGCCCAGCACCATTTGTTAAATAAAGATTCTTTCCTGCAATTTATGTTTTTGATAGGCTTATCAAAGATCAAGTGACAATAAGTGGCTGGGTTCATCTCTTGGTTCTCTAATATGTTCCGTATATCTACCTCTCTATTTTTGTTCCAGTACCATGCTGTTTTGATCACTATAGATTTATAGTATAGTTTGAAGTCTGGTAGCATGATTCCTCCTGATTTGTTTTTATTTCTGAGTAATGTCTTGAATATTGGAGGTTTTGTCTGATTCCATGTAAAATGAAGTACTATTTTTTCCAGATCTTTAAAGTATGACAGTGGTGCTTTAATAGGGATTGCATTAAATTTGTATATTGCTTTGGGTAGTATGGACATTTTAACAATGTTGATTCTTCCCAGCCATGAGCATGGTATTTTTTTCTATTTGTTAACATTGTCAGCTATTTCTTTTCTCAGAGTTTCATAGTTCTCTTTATAGAGATCTTTCGCATCTTTTGTTTGTCAAATTCCCATATATTTCATCTTCTTTGGCACTACTGTAAAAGGAATAGAGTCCTTGACTGTTCTTTCAGCTTGACTATTGTTGGTATATATAAAAGTTACTGATTTGTGAGTTGATTTTGAATCCTGAGACACTACTGTATACCATGATCACTTCTAAGAATTTTGTAGTTGAGTCCCTGGTATTTTCCAGGTATAGGATCATATCATCCACGAACAGTGAGAGTTTGATCTTCTCTGACCCTATTTGGATACCCTTGATCTCCTTCTCTTGCCTGATTGTGATGGTGAAGACTTCCATTCCAATGTCAAATACCAGTGGAGACAATGGGCAACCTTGCCTGGTTCCTGATCTGAGTAGAAATGTTTAACATTTATGCACCCAACCAAAATGCTCCTCAATTTATAAAGGAGACCCTAACAGTCATGAACAATTTGATATCTTTCTGCACCATAATAGTTTGGCAGTGTTGGATAGATCCTCCAAGAATAAACTAAGCAAAGAAATACTAGACTTAACCTTGATCCTAAAACAAATGGACTTAACAGACATGTATAGAATATTTCATCCTAACAAAACTGAATACACATTCTTCTCATCAGCCCATGGAACATCCTCCAAAATTGATCACATCTTAAGTCACAAGTCTAACCTCAGCGAATTTAAAAGAATAGAAATTATTCCTTTAATTTTCTCAGATCAGTACTGAATAAAAGTTGAACTCAATAACAACAGGAATCTTCATATTCATACAAAGATGTGGAAACTGAATAACCTTATGCTGAACGACAGCCGGGTCATACAAGATTTTTTTAAAATTACCAAAAATATTTTTTTTGCAGTTTTTGGCTTGGGCTAGGTTGGAACCCACCACCTCCAGCATATCAGCCAGCATCCTACTCCTTGAGCCACAAGGACCACCCAGAAATTACAAAATTTTTTCAACAAAATGATAATGAACACACGAATTATCAGAATCTCTGGGACACCACAAAGGCAGTCGTAAAGGGAAATTTATAGCACTGCAAGCCTTCCTCAAGAGAACAGAAAGAGAGGAAGTTAAAAACTTAATGGGACATCTCAAACAACAAAAAAAGGAAGAACATTCCAATCCCAAACCCAGGAGAAGAAAAGAAATAACCAAAATTAGAGCAGAATTAAATGAAATTGAAAACAAAAGGATTATACAACAGAGCAATAAATCAAAAAGTTGGTTTTTTGAAAAGGCCAATAAAATAAATAAAAATAAACCTTTGGCTAACCTAACCAGGAAAAAAAGAGTAAAATCTCTAATTTCATCAATTGCAAATAGTAAACACAAAATAACAATAGACTCCTCAGAAATTCACAAAATCCTTAATGAATATTACAAGAAACTTTATTCTCAGAAATATGACAATCTGAAGGGAATTGACCAAAACTTGGAAGCATGCCACCTTCCAAGACTTAGCCAGAATCAAGTGGAAATGTTGAACAGGCCTATATCAAGTTCTGAAATAGCATCAACTATACAAAATCTCCCTAAAAAGAAAATCCTGGGACCAGATGGCTTCACATCAGAATTCTACCAAAACTTTAAAGAAGAACTAGTACCTATATTACTCAACATTCCCCAAAATATAGGAGAAGAGGGAATACTACCCAGGACATTCTCTGAAGCAAACATCACCTTGATCCCCAAACCAGGAAAAGACCCAACAAGAAAAGAAAATCATACACCAATATCACTAATGAATATTGATGTGAAAATATTCAACAAGATCCTAACAAACAGAATCCAGCAACACATCAAACAAGTTATACACTATGACCAAGGTTTTATCCCAGGGTCTCAAGGATGGTTCAATATATGTAAATCTATAAATATAATTCAGCACATAAACAAATTAAAAAACAAAGACCATATGATTCTCTCAATTGATGCAGAAAAAGCTTTTGATAATATGCAGCATCCTTTCATGATCAGAACACTTAAGAAAATGGGCATACAAGGGACATTTCTTAAACTGTTAGAGGCCATCTACAACAAACCCATGCCCAATATCGTATTGAATGGAGTTAAATTGAAATTATTTCCATTCAGATCAGGAACCAGACAAGGTTGCCTATTGTCTCCACTGCTTTTTAACATTGTAATGGAAGTCTTAGCCATCACTATTAGGCAAGAAAAGGCAATCAAGGGTATCCACATAGGGTCAGAACAGGTCAAACTTTCACTCTTCACAGATGATATGATTGTATATCTGGAAAACACCAGAGATTCTACTACAAAACTCTTAGAAGTATTATGTTATAAGAAATAATAAAGGAAATTTGAATGGGAAAAAAAAACTCTTAGAAATGATCAAGGAATACAGCAGCATCTCAGGTTACAAAAGCAACACTCATAAATCTGTAGACTTTATATATACCAACAATACTCATGCTGAAAAAACACTCAAGGACTCTATTCCATTCACAGTAGTGCCAAAGAAGACGAAATATTTGGGAGTTTACCCAACAAAGGATGTGAAAGATCTCTATAAAGAGAACTATGATACTCTAAGAAAAGAAATAGCTAAAGATGTTAACAAATGGAAAAACATACCACGCTCATGGCTGAGAAGAATCAACATTGCTAAAATGTCCATATTACCCAAAGCAATATACACTTTTAATGCAATCCCTATTAAAGCTCCACTGTCATCCTTTAAAGATCTTGAAAAAGTAAGACTTGATTTTATATGGAATCAGAAAAAATCCTTCAATAGCCAAGACATTACTCAAAAATAAAAACGAAGCAGGAGGAATTACAGTACCAGGCCTCAGCCTATACTATAAATCAATAGTGATTAAAACAGCATGGTACTGGCACAAAAACAGAGAGGTAGATGTATGGAACAGAACAGAGAACCAAGAGATGAACCCAGCTACTTACCGTTATTTGATCTTTGACAAGCCAATTTAAAACATTCAGTGGGGAAAAAATTCCCTATTTAACAGACGGTGCTAGGTGAACTGTCTTGTGACCTATAGAATACTGAAACTGGACCCACACCTTTCACCATTAATTAAGATAGATTCTCACTGGATTAAACATTCAAACTTAAGATATGAAACTATAAAAATACTAGAAGAAAGTACAGGGACAACTCTTGAAGAAGTCGGCCTGGGCAAATATTTTATGAGGAGAACCCCCGGGACAATTGAAGCAACATCAAAAATACACTACTTGGACCTGATCAAACTAAAAAGCTTCTGCACAGCCAAGAACACAGTAAGTAAAGCAAGCAAACAGCCCTCAGAATGTGAGAAGGTATTTGCAGGTTGTCTCTGATAACCAGAATCCACAGAGAACTCAAATGTATTAGCAAGAAAAGAACAAGTGATCCCATCTCAGGGTGGGCAAGGGACTTGAAGAGAAAATTCTCTGAAGACAGGTGCATGGTCTACAGACATATGAAAAAATGCTCATCCTTAATCATTAGAGAAATGAAAATGAAAATGACTTTGAGATATCATCTAACTCCAATAAGATTACCCCACATCATAAAATACCAAAACCAGAGATGTTAGTGTGGATGTGGAGAAAAGGGAACACTTCTACACTGCTGGTGGAATGCAAATTAATCCATTCCTTTTGGAAAGATGTTTGGAGACTATTTAGAGATCTAAAAATAGACCTGCCATTCGGTCCTACAATTACTCTACTAGGTATATATCCAGAAGACCAAAAATCACATTATAACAAAGATATTTGTACCAGAATGTTTACTGAAGTCCAAGTGCTCATCGACCCATGAATGGGTCAAAAAATTGTGGTATATGTACACCATGGAATATTATGCAGCCTTAAAGAAAGATGGAGACTTTACCTCTTACATGTTTACATAGATGGAGCCGGAACATATTCTTCTTAGCAAAGTATCTCAAGAATGGAAGAAAAAGTATCCAATGTACTCAGCCCTACTATGAAACCAACTTATAGCTTTCTTATGAAAGCTATAACCCAATTATAGCCCAAGAAGAAGGGGAAAGAGGAGAGGAAGGGGCGGGGAGGGGAAGGGAAGGTAACTGGTGAGACCACACCTATGGTGCATCTTACAAGGGTACGTGTGAAACTTACTAGGTGTAGAATATAAATGTCTTAACACAATAACTAAGAAAATGCCATGTAGGCTATGTTAACCAGTTTGATGAAAATATTTCAAATTGTATACAAATCAGCACATTGTACCCCATGATTGCATTAATGTACACAGCTATGATTTAATAAAAAAAAAATAATAATGGATGGAAGGGGGACTGAAAAGGACTGGAAGGCAATGACCATGACAGTGATTTGAGTGAGAAATAATGAATAATACCACAAGGAGGAAGGAAAAAGAAGCAGACTTGAGATATTATATATTAGTGGGGAAAAAATTTTTATTTTTTGGAGACAAGAGTCTCACTTAGTCGCCCCCTCATAGAGTACCACGGAGTCATAGCTCACAGCAACCTCAGACTCTTGGGCTCAAGATATTCTCTTGCCTCAACCTCCCAAGTAGCTAGGACTACAGGCATCTGCCACAATGCCCAGCTATTTTTAGAGAAAGGGTCTTGCTCTAGCTTAGGCTAGTCTTGAACTCATTAGCTCAGGTGACAGACCTGCCTCGGCCTCCCAGAATGATGGGATTACAGGTGCAAGCCACCAGCCCAGTCAGTAATTTTTTTTTATTAAATGATAGCTGTGTACATTAATGCAATCATGGGGTACAGTGTGGTTTGCATATACAATTTGAAATATTTTCATCAAACTGGTCAACATAGCCTTTATGTCCTTTTATTGTGTTAAGACGTTTATATTCTACTTTTAGAAAGATTCACTTGTACCCTTGTAAGATAAACCATAGAGGTGATCCCT
>CAUYQV010005907.1:0-14066 GCA_963574575.1 Galagoides demidoff
ATTACAGGTGTGAGCCACCTTGCCTGGCACCTGGGCTTGTGTTTTTAAGTCTCACAAATGCATACTGAAATATTTGTAGTTAAAATAATTTCTTATATTTGCTTTTAAATACTTTGGCAAAAGGAGGGATGGTAATTTGAATATACAGAAACAAATAAGGAGAACCAGAAATGGTCAAAAAGAAGGTTAATGTAACATACTCTATAAATATATAAACATTCTCCTGTCTTTTCTCAGATTTTTTTTTTTTTTTTTTTTGAGACGGAGCCTCAAGCTGTCCCCCTGGGTAGAATGCCATAGCATCACAGCTCACAGCAACCTCCAACTCCTGGGCTCAAGCGAGTCTCCTGCCTCCGCCTCCCAAGTAGCTGGGACCACAGGCGCTTGCCACAACGCCCGGCTATTTTTTGGTTGCAGCCATCATTGTTGTTTGGCGGCCTGGGCTGGGGATTCGAACCTGCCAGCCTAGGTGTATGTGGCTGGTGCCCTAGGCTGCTTGAACCACAGGCGCTGAGCCTTTTCTCAGATTATTTAATAGACATGAAATTATATAAATAGCTAAAACAATATATTGTTGAGCTGTAGCACATATAAATGTAGCTTGTATGTGATGTAGTATAAACAGGTGAAGAGGGAATAGAGCTATATAAGAGTGACATATCTACATCTCACTGGAATAAATTTTAAGTAGATTCCAGTAATGTAAGATGTATATGGTAAGCTCTAGAGCAGTTACCAAGCCAATAATGAGGTGAAAAAATCATTTAGGAATTAAAATGTTATGCTAGAAAATACTCAACAACCAAAAAGAGGTAAGGAAGAAATATAGGAACAAAAAAAAAAAGAAATAAGAAATATAGAAAGCAAAAAGTACAATGGCAGAAATAAATCCAATAATATTATTTGATTAAATAGTCTAATCAAAACTTAAGAGATTGTCAGATTCTATATTTTTTAGAAGACCTCCTACTACATTCTATCTACAATATTAGCCTGCACCATGCCAGAAAAAGACATCACAAGTTAAGAATTTTGCAAACCCACAAGATGCAGTGGCTCATTTCTGTTATTCTACCACTCTGTGAGACAGAGGTGGGTGGATCACTTGAGCTCAGGAGTTCAAGACCAGCCTGAGCAAGAGTGTAAACTAGTCTCTACTAAAAATAGAAAACCATCTAGGTGTTGTGGCTGGCACCTATAGTCCCAGCATCTTGGATGGCTGAGACAGGAGGATCATTTGAGCAGAAGAATTTGAGGTTGCTGTGAGCTATGATGCCTCCACAGCACTGTACCCAGAGTAACAGAGTGAGACAATGTCTAAAAAAAGAATTCTACAAACCAATAACCTTTATGAATATAGATGCAAAAATCCTCAACAAAATATTCCTAAAACAAATCAAGCAATATATAAAAGATTTATATACCTTGACCAAGTGAGATGTGTCTTAGGAATATGAGGTTGGATTAACATCCCCAAAACAATTAATGCAATATGCTGTATCAATGGAATAAAGGACAAAAACTTAATGATCATCTCAATAGATACCACAAAAGCACTTGACAAAATCCTATACCTCTTCATGATAAAAACACTCTATATAGCCTCTTTGCCTATTTGCCCTGGCAATGTGCAGTGTCTGTGGTTAACATATCTTGCTATTACTCTGTAAAACTACTTCTCTCTTCCTCAATAAACTTTGTTCCATGCTTTCTTTAAAAACAATAAAAATAGGTGGTGCCTGTAACTCAGTGAGTAGGGGGCCACCCACATACACCGAGGCTGGTGGGTTCAAACCCAGACCTGGCCAGCTAAACAACAATGACAACTGCAACAATAACAACAAGTAGCTGGGCCTTGTGGCAGGTACCTGTAATCCTAGCTACTTGGGAGGCTGAGATAAGAGAATCCCTTAAGCGCAAGACGTTGCTGAGAGCTGTGATACCATGGCATTCTATCGAGAGCGACATAGGGAGACTCTGTCTCAAAAAAATAAAAATGAAAAAACACTCAACAAACATACCCAAGAGATATGAAAAAATATATCTGTATGAAAACCTGTGTATACATGATTATTCACATCATCATTTTTTTCTTTTTTGAGACACAGTGCCACTCCATTGCCCTGGGAAAAGTGCCTTGGCATCATGGTTCACAACAACCTCAGACTCTTGGGCTCAAGAGATCTTTGTGCCTCAGCCTCCCACCTAGCTAGGACTACAGACACCCTACCACAATGCCTGGCTAGTTTTTCTGTTTTTAATAGAGAGAGGGTCTCACTGTTGGCTCAGGCTGGTCTCCATCTTCTGAGCGCAAGCAATCCACCCACCTGGGCCTCCCAGAGTGCTAGGATTACAGGTGTGAACCACTCTGCCTGGCCCACATTATCATTATTAATAACATCTCCAAAGTGAAAATAACCTAAATGTCCAACAACTGAGAAATAGATAAATGAGGCATACTCATACAGTGAGATATTATTCAGCCATAAAAAGCATAAAGTGTAGACACATGCTATACATGAATGAACCTTGAAAACATGCCAATTGAGAGGAACCAGGCACAAAAGACCACATACTGTATGACACCATTTATATGAGATGTAAAATAAAGAATTAAAAAGAAAGTGTTATAAGGTAGTGGTTGCCTACAACAGGGTATAGAGGAAACAATCTACATAATAACAGAAATAAGTTTGAAGTCAGGCCGGTCGCAGCGGCTCACGCCTGTAATCCTAGTATTCTGGGAAGTCAAGGTGGGTGGATTGCCTGAGCTCACAGGTTCGAGACCAGCCTGAGTCAGAGCGAGACCCTCACACCCCACCCCCGTCTCTAAAATTAGCTGGGTGTTGTGGCGGGCGCCTGTAGTTCCAGCTACTCGGGAGGCTGAGGCAAGAGAATCGCCCAAGTCCAGGAGTTGGAGGTTGCTGTGAGCTGTGATGCCATGACACTCTACCAAGGGCGATAAAGTGAGACTCTGTCTCTAAAAGAAAAGAGAGAAAAATGTTTGAAGTCTCAAAAAGTGGATAAATAGGGGGTCAAGCGGGCAGTAGTCCAGGAAGAGAGAAGCAGTGGTAACACAGGAGGCGAGAGCCCAGAGTCTGAGCCGATCGCGGCAGGTGCGGTGGCGGCTAGGCCAGGAGAGGCTGGCATGGCGGGCGGTCCCGCAAATCCTCCGGCGTCCGCCCGGGTCCCCCGGGAGTAGCTGCCCCGCACCTGCGCCTTATCAGCGCGCGCGCGCGCGAAAATCATGAAACATGTGGGGAGTAAGTACCTCCGGGGACGGAAGACCGGGAGCGGGTCCTTCGGACACATGTACCTGGGTGCCAACCTCGCCTCTGGTGAAGAAGTCGCCATCAAGCTCCAGTGTAAGAATACAAAGCACCCCCAAGCTGCACATCTAGAGCGAGTTCTACAAGATGATGCAGGGGGGAGGTGTGGAGCGGTGGCGGACTACAACGTGATGGTCATGGAACTGCTGAGGCCCAGCCTCGAGGACCTTTTCCACTTCTGTTCCCGAAAATTCAGCCTCAAGACGGGTTTGCTCCTGGCTAACCAGATGATCAGCAGTACTGAACATATCCACTCCAAGAACTTCCTTCGTGCACCGAGATGTCAAGGCCGACAGCTTCCTCCTGGGGCTAGGGAAGAAGGTCAACGTGGTCTACATCGTCGACTTTGGCCTGGCTAAGAAGTGCAGAACACCCGTACCCACCGGCACACCTCCTACCGGGAAAACCAGAACCCGACCGGCACTGCCCGCTACGCCTCCGTCAACACCCCTCGAGCAAAGTCGCGGGGATGACCTGGCGAGCCTGGGTTGCTTGGCAGGACCTCAGAGCAGCCACCAAGCGCCAGAAGCACGAGCGAATCTGCGAGATGCTCACCGAGGTCCTCTGCAAATGCTGCCCCTCCCACCTCTCCATGTACTTCAACTTCTGCTGCTCCCTGCGGTTCCACAGCCCGGCTGCCTCGCCCTGCGCCAGCTCTTCCGCAAGCTCTTCCTGCGGCAGGGCTTCGCCTACGACTGCGTCTTCGACTGGAACAAGATCGAATTCATGCGGCCTCTCCTGCTAGGTTCCGCCCTTCTCTGTGGACACCCCAGGACCAACTAGGGTTCATCTTGGAACCCCGCGGACGTGGACTGCGAGCAGTGAGAACACACGTATGAGGAGAGGATGGGGCAGCTGCGGGGCTCCACAACCCAGGCCCTGCCTCCGACCCCCACAGGGGCCACCACCAACCAGCTCCGCAGTGCAGCCTAACCTGTGGCCTCCACCCCAACCCCCTCGTCCCCCGCGTCCAGCAAGATGGCAATACGTCTCCCAGAGAGATCTCCGGGGTGGACCGGGAGAGGAAGGTGAGCGTGAAGCTGCACAAGGTCGCGCCCGCCAAGGTTTCGTCCTCAGACCTCACTGGGCGGCAAGAGGTCTCCCAGATCCCAGCCCCGCAGACAAGCGTGCCTTTTGACTGTCTCAGAAAGCAAGGAGCACCACCATCGGACTAGTGTTTGCTTTGCTTGGTGTCTGCACTGTATTTTCTTTTAAAAAACAACAACAAAAGATGGAAAGAAAACTCTCAAAAGAAAAAAAACCCAGCACAAAACGGAGGATGGATTTTTTTGGACTTTTTTTTTTTTTTTTTTTTTGCCGATGGGATCCCCTTAGCACTGACGATCCTGGCTCCCTTGGCATCACAGGCTACCCAGCCCATCTCCACAATCCTGGGCCACAGGAGGCAGCCGCCAGGTCCCCAGCCCTACCTGTTCCACCACCGCTCACACCTGCTGGAAAAGGAATGCCTCAGTGCTGCAGCCAGTCCTCATAGGCCATCAGAGGAAGCTGGAGGAACTCACATCAGGAAGTAGTGTGGTCACTCAAAAGCAGGTCCCACTGGTTTCATGAGCCTCAGAACCCAGGAGACATGCACAGCCCCCACCTTTTCTGAGATGAGAGTGCCTGGCTTTCTGTGTTGGGATTTTCCCAACGGCTCCTGGGCATTCGGGTCCTCCTTTGCCTCTCCTTGGAGACCTTGAGTGGGTGGGGAGGTGGTGGAGGCCAAGATACTTTATGTGCTTGTGGCTGTATTTGACCTGTGTTCCCCAGGGCAGCAGGTGCTGCATCCCCGCCTCCCAAGGCGATTCCTTTTTCCCCCGTGTCTCCTAACAAGGACATGGAGTAGGCATCCCCCAGGCTACAGAGGGTCCTCATCACCCTTAGACTGTCATCAACCTGTGGCAGCCCTGTCATCCGTTCTTGGTCTTAGGGCAGAAGCTGCGAAGACTACTTCTAAAAACATCTGACTCTGGGTTAAAATTACTCCCCTAGTTCTTATAGTTACCTGGGGTCTCCCCTCTCCTGGGGCTTTACCTTTTTTTTTTTTTGAAACGGAGCCTCAAGCTATCCCCCTGGGTAGAGTGCCATGGCATCACAGCTCACAGCAACCTCCAACTCCTGGGCTCAAGCAAGTCTCCTGCCTCAGCCTCCCAAGTAGCTGGGACTACAGGTGTTCGCCACAATGCCCGGCCATTTTTTTTTGGTGGCAGCCATTATTGTTGTTTGGCGGGCCCAGGCTGGGGATTCGAACCCGCCACCTTAGGTGTATGTGGCTGGTGCCTCAGCCGCTTGAACCATAGGCGCTGAACCGGGGCTTTACCTTTTGAAGAGGAGCCTGGGATTAGGACCAAGTGTTGAATTTCCCCATCCTTCCTACTTAACTCCTGTTTTGTTTGTTTGTTTGTTTGTTTGAGACGGAGCCTCAAGCTATCCCCCTGGGTAGAGTGCCATGACATCACAGCTCACAACAACCTCCAACTCCTGGGCTCAAGCGAGTCTCCTGCCCCTGCCTCCCAAGTAGCTGGGACCACAGGCGCCCACCCCAATGCCCGGCCATTTTTTTTTTTTTGGTTGCAGCCATCACTGTTGTTTGGTGGACCCGGGCTGGGGATTCGAACCCCGCCACCTTAGGTGTACGTGGCTGGTGCCTTAGCCGATTGAGCCACAGGCGCTGAGCCTGTTTGTTTGTTTTAATTTTTGTCTTCTCTGTGTGTGTTTCCTAATTTATTTACCTCTGTCTCCTTTTTCCTTTTTTTTTTTAATTACAGAACAAAGCTTTTTACTTATTAAAAAAACTCAAAAAACAATACTGAAGAACTTTGGGGAGAATTTTGTACTTTTTTCCTGTGTAACTATTGGACTTTTTGGAGCTTTATTATGGTTGTTAATTTGAAGTAATAAAGTAGAAAAGGATAAAGTAAAAAAATAGATAAATTTTTAGATAGTCACATTGAAAACTATTGTAGAATAGTGAAAATGAATGGACTAAAAGGAACAATAATATGGGCAGATATTGGCAATCAATGTTAAAAGGAAAAAATAAGTTCCTTACGATATTATATACCATGAAACACATTCTTAAAAATTAAATTTAACCAGTTTGGCTCCCATAGCACTGTAGTTACAGTGCCAGCCACATAAACTGAGGCTGATGGGTTCAAAACTGGCCCAGGCCAGCTAAACAGTGGCAACTGCAACAAAAAATAGTGGGACATTGTGGTGGGTGCCTGTAGTCCTAGCTACTTGGGAGGCTGAGGCAAGAGAATGGCTTAAGCCCAAGAGTTGGAGGTTGCTGTGAGCTGTGACAACATGGCACTCTACCGAGGGTGACATAGTGAGACTCTGTCTCAAAAAAAAAGAAAAATTTAAATTTAACCAAGATAGGCTTGGCGCCTGTGGCTCAAGTGGCTAAGGCGCCAGCCACAAACACCTGAGCTGGCGGGTCTGAATCCAGCCTGGGCCTGCCAAACAACAATGACAGCTGCAACCAAAAAATAGCTGGGTGTTGTGGAGGGCACCTATGGTCCCAGCCACTTGGGAGGCGGAAGCAAGAGACTTGCTTGAGCCCAGGAGTTGGAGGTGGCTGTGAGCTGTGATGCCACGACTCTACCCAGGGTGACAGCTTAAGGCTCTGTCTCAAAAAAAAAAAAAATTTAACCAAGATAATAAAATTAAGATAACATATACACAGATTACAAGTATATATAATACAATATAATTATATGTATAAAAAGGAGAACAATAATGATGAAGGCAAGCTTCAGGTAGTGGTTCCAGGTCTAGGAGGCAGGGACATGAAATAGAAAACCATCACAATATAAATGATTGTCAAATATGCTGGCTATATTAGTAGAGTGTATATTATACTTTTAGGAAAAGACAGATAATCAGTTAATTAATTCTTAAAAATAGCCAGGTATGCATGAAACATAAGAGTAAGGAAAGGAATATATTACTTTTTGTGAGTTCCAAAAAGAATTAAGTCAGTAAGCAATGTAAAAATGTAAAAAATTAAACTACATAAAATAGTATTGATAATCTATTACGTGAAGTTTTTAGTATTTTATTTAATGTGTAGGAATACATAAAACTGATTCATGAATTCAGTTTAAAGTAATCTTATCTAAAAAATCGTGAGTTCCTGAACCATAAATTACTTTAAAATGAGAATTTGAAGAATTTAAACTTAGCCAGCAGAGTTGCTCAGGCATGTAGACCCAGCTACTTGGAAGGCTGGGACAGTAGGATCCCTTGAGTTCAGAAGTTTGAGGCTGCTGTGAGATGATCATGCCACTGCACTACAGCCTGAATGACACAGTGAGACACGTTGCTTAAAAAAAGAAAAAGAAAAGAATTTAAGTTTTCTGGATCACAAATTATTACTTTAGATTCCATATACAACTGATAGTGCTACAATAGCCTGAATTACAGGAATATTTTTTTCCAAAGGAAACTTTAACTACATGACAATGTAAAATAATGAAATTAAGTTCCTCATAGTCCTCTTATGGAGTCTTTATAATTTCCACTTATGAAAGCACAAAGTTAAATATTACAAAGTTTGTGAAAATAGTCTGCAATTTAACTTTTAATATTAATTTCTCTTCCTTAACATTGATCTCAGGTAATCTGAACTCAAGGTGGAATTATAGTAGTTTATGAGATGAATTTTGACCATGACTATAAAGGATTTTCATTAAAACTCTAGTATATTCATTCCAAATATGAACATCCATAAAGAAAGAAAATATCATTTTATAGGATCCAATCTTTAAATTGGTAATATCTTTAAGAATAAATTGGTTAGTTTTCATGTTATAGGTTACAATTTTTTCTCAAATTCTACCTTAAATAATTTTTAAGTTAAATAGATTCAAAAGAAATGTAAGTGAATACTAGAAAAACCTCTCTCTCCTGAATCCCACAGTTTTGTTACAATTTGATCTATTACTTAAACTTATGACTCAAGATTTTACCAGATTCACTTGCACTGTCTCTCTCTCTTTTATAAACATTTTCTTTCTCTCTCTCTCTTTTTTTTTTTATAGACCAGAGTCTCACTTTATCGCCCTGGGTAGAGTACCATGGTGTCACAGCTCACAGCAACCTCCAACTCCTGTGCTTAGGCGATTCTCTTGCCTCAGCCTCTGGAAAAGCTGGGACTACAGCCTCCTGCCACAACGCCTGGCTATTTTTCTGTTGCAGTTTGGCTGGGGCGGGGTTTGAACCCGCCATCCTTGGTATATGGGGCTGGCACCCTACTCACTGAGCCACAGGCACCACTCTTTATAAACGTTTTTGTGAAATATTTTTATTAGTACCCAACCCTAGATTCTTTCAATCCATTTAAAAATGAAAAAGGTGGCTAGGCTGGTGGCTCACGCCTGTAGTCCTAGCGCTGTGGGAGGCCGAGGCAGTGGATTGCCTGAGCTCAGAGGTTGGAGACTATCCTGAGCTGGAGTGAGCCATAGTGAGACCCTGTCTCTACCAAAAAAAGCTGGGCATTGTGGAGGGCGCTTGTAGTCCCAGCTAGTTGGGAGGCTAAGGGCAAGAGAATCACTAATGGAAGAAAAGAAAAAAAAATTTAAAAAAACTTTCAAACTAAAATGAGTGAAAGCCAATTGAAAGCAAAATTTAAAAATAAAATAAAATAAAAATAAAAGAGGAAAATTTTCGTGATATTAGTCTAGGAAATATTTCTTAGGACACACACACACACAAAAACAGGAACTATGAAAGATGATTAAGATGGATTTCACCAAAACTAAAAACTTTCAGTCTTCAAAAAACACTGTTAAGAAAATGAAAAAACAAGCCAGGTGTAGTGGCTCCCACCTGTAATCTTAGCATTTGAGAGGTGGGTGGATTGTTTGAGTTCAGGAGTTGGAGAATAGCCTGAGCAAGAGTAGGACCCTATCTCTACTAAAAATAGAAGACAAAAAACAACTAGCTGGGTGTTATGGTAGGCACCTATAGTCCCAGCTACTCAGGAGCCTAAGGCAGGAGGATTGCTTGAGCCCAAGAGTTTGCGATTACTGTGAGCTATGATGCCATGGCACTCTAACTAGGGCAATGGAGTGAGATTGTCTGAAAAAAAAAAAAAAGGAAAATGAAGAAGCAAGCCACAGACTGAGAAAAAATATTTGCAAAACATGTATCTAAACAAAGAACTTGTATCTAGAATATACAAAGAATTTTTATAGTGCAATAAGAATACAAGCCAGTAACAACTGGCAAAAAATTTAACAGATTCCACACCAAAAAAAGACATGCAAATAATAAAAACCCATATGAAAAGATACTCAACATCTTTACCATTAGGGAAATGTATGTTAAACAATGAGATGACACTACATACCCATTAGAACAGTTACACAGGGTGGCGCCTGCGGCTCAGTGAATAGGGCGCCAGCCCCATATACCAAGGGTGGGGGGTTTGAACCCAGCCCCAGCCGAACTGCAACAAAAAAATTGCCGTAGTTCCAGCTACTTGGGAGGCTGAGGCAAGAGAATCGCCTAAGCCCAAGAGCTAGAGGTTGCTGTGAGCTGTGTAGCAGGTTTGAATCCAGCCTGGGCCCACCAAACAACAATGACAGCTGTAACCAAAAAAATATCTGGCCATTGTGATGGGCGTCTGTGGTCCCAGCTACTTGAAAGGCTGAGACAGGAGACTCACTTGAGCCAGTCCAAGAAGTTGGAGGTTGCTGTGAGCTGTGATGCCGCCGCACTCTACCCAGGGGGACAGCTTGAGGCTCAAAAAGTAGAGTTGATTAAAAAAAAAAAAAAGTGTGTATATATATATATATATATATATACATATATATATATATATATATATACACTAATATATGCAAAATGAATGAATCCCAAAAGCATTATGTTAAATACAAGAAGACTTACATAAAAGATTACATACTGTCATAGCCCATTCCCAGCCTCCCCACCCCCAGGGCAGTGGAAAACGGGCTTCCCAGCCCGTTTCCCTCCACCTCCCTTCCCCCAAAGTCAACTTTAGGAGCAAGGCAAGTCCCTCCTCCCCTCAGGGTAGCCAAGAACAGGCTTCCCAGCGTTCCCAGGCTCCCTCCTTCCCCTTAGGGTTGCCAAGAACAGACTTCAAAACAAGGAAACACAAAAACCCCCCAAGTTCCCAGTGAGTAAACAATGGTGGAAAACCTAAGTTGTATTAGTCATTGTTACATAACTATAACCATTGTGATTTAAGATGTATCCATTGTCAACTAAGTTACCCCCTGACCCAAGCTAACCAGCCACGTCTTGCTTCTGTACCAGTATGCTTGCTCAAAATCATAAAAAGCAACCCACCCTCTACTTCAGGGCTACCCCTGCGGCAGGTAAAATAAATTACCAATTAATTACATGTAAGTGGGGGTCTGACTCTTATCTTTTCAGGTCATAGGGGGTACATGATTCTATTTACACAAAATTCTGGAGAAGGCACAACTATTGTGAACAGAAACAGATTGGTGGACGGCAGAGGTCAGGGGCAGGGAGTAATTGCAAAAGGGCATGAGTGATGTTTTTGAGTTGATGGAAGTGTTCTATGTCATGACTGTGGTAATAATTACATAACTACATATTTCTGTCAAAACTTATCAAACGGCCCAATTAAAATTGATAAATTTTGTTCCATGTAAATTTTACCTCTGAAGCTAGGCGTGGTGCCTTACACCTATAATCCTAGTACTCTGGGAGGCCAAGGCAAGTGGATTGCCTGAGCTTATGGGTTTGAGACCAGCCTGAACCAGAGCGAGACCTCATCTCTAAAAATTGCCAGGCATTGTGGCAGGCACCTGTAGTCCCAGCTATGCAGGAGTCTGAGGTAAGAGAATCAGTTGAGCCCAAAAGTTTGAGGTTGCTGTGAGCTTTGACTCCACAGCACTCTAGCAAGGGTGACAAAGTGAAACTCTTTCTCAAATAAATAAAAATTAAAAAATAAATTTTACCTCAATGAAACTGATTAAACAAAAACCAAAAGTCATAAAGATTCTAGAAAAATTGTGCCTGCAGTAGCACCATTTTTGAATTCTTCCTGAATCTGCAAATAAAAATAGAGCAATTGGACAGCAAAACCAAAATCTTACTGGAAACATTCAAACAAATCTAGATGATATGGAGCTATGGGCTGAACTGCATCCTTCTGAAATTCATCTGTCAAATGAATTTGACAACTAACTAACTCCCAGTACCTCAGAATGTGAATGTATTTGGAGGTGATTAAGTTAAAATGAGACCACCTGGGTGGGCCCTGATCCAATGGTGTCTTTATGAGAGGGAATCTGGATACACCGAGCCACACCAGGACTGCACACACACAGTGGAAATGCCATGTGAGGGGACAGAGAGAAGGCACCCATCTACGAGCCAAGGAGAGAGGCAGGCCTTGCCAGAAAACACACCTGCTGACACCTGAGCCTTGGACTAAATGTGTCCAGAGCTGTGAGAAAATAAGTTTATGTTGAAGTTATCTAATATGTGGTAATATGTTACGGCAGTTCCAGCAAACTAATACAGACAATATCCCCATGAACCCCCAAACATAAGCAGGAGGGAAAAATCATAATACCTGAATCTGGGCTGAGTGTAATCCTGTAATCCTAGTACTCTGGGAGGCTGAGGCAGGTAGATTGATTGAGCTCAGGAGTTCAAGATCAGCCTGAGCAAGAGGGAGACCCTGTCTCTACTAAAAATAGAAAACAAACAATCCAGGTGTGGGAGTGGGTACGTATAGTCCCAGCTATTTGGGAGGCTGAGGAAAGAGGATTGCTCAAGCTCAAGACTTTGAAGTTGTGAGCAACAGTGAAACTCTATCTCAAAAAAATAAAATAAAATAAAATAAAATATAAAACCTGAATCTGCATCTGTGAAGAAGGAAGCCAAGGGAAGTAATAGGGCATCTGAAATAATCTGAAAACAGAACTCCAAAACAGATATTCACTGGAAGCACACAAGGCCAAACTGACAACAGAAGCTGAAAAGGGTTGAGTTTTTGCCCACACCAATGAGAAAGAAGTGCAGTTGGTTCACGGAGGAAGATCTGAAGGATCTAGTAAACTCTTTATCTGTGACAACTGTCAAAACAGCCAAAATTCCTTTCAAGGACAAAGTCTCTCTATAAAGTGACATGGAATCATAATTATGCATGACAGGGAAAACACAACTTGAAGTCAAGTCCAGATAAAAGTGGAGGGGGCTGGACATGGTGGCTCACACCAGTAATCCTAGCACTCCTGGTGGCTGAGGTGGGAAGATTGCTCCAGCTCAGGTGTTCAAGACCAGCCTAAGCAAGAGCAAGACACCCCATCTCTAAAAAAAAAAAAATAGAAATATGAGCAGGGGGCCTATACTCCCCCTCAAGAGGCTGAGGCAGGAGGACCACTTGAGGCCAGCAGTTTGAAGTTGCTGTGAGGTAGGCTGAGGCCATGACACTCTAGCCTGGGACAACAGAGTGAGGCTCAGTCTCAAAAAAAAAAAAAAAAAAGTAAGGATAAGGAGATGTTAAAGAAATTTCAAGACATACATGTATTAATGAATATCCACTCAATGTCAATTGTGCATTTATTCGAGATACTATGTATATAACTTAAATAAAATTCAAAATATAATCCCAAGAGATTGTTATTGAAACTGGATGATTTAAAAATTCTTATGAAGAGGCTCGGTGCCTGGAGCTCAGTGAGTAGGGCGCCAGCCACATACACCAAGGCTGGCAGGTTCAAGGCTGCCCGGGCCTACTAAACAATGACAACTGCAACCAAAAAAAAGCTGGGCACTGTTGACGGGCATCTGTAGTCCCAGCTATTCAGGAGGCTGAGGCAAAAGAATATCTTAAGCCAGGTGGAGCCTGTGGCTCAAATGGGTAGGGCACCAGCCCCATATGCTGGGGGTGGCAGGTTCAAACCCAGCCCCAGCCAAAAAAACCCCAAAAACAATAGCTTAAGCCCAAGAGTTTGAGGTTGTTGTGAGCTATGATGCTACAGCACTCAACTGATGACAACATAGTGACTGTCTCAAAAAAAAATTGTTTTGAAGAAGTATTTGTCTTTATTTCCAAATAAACTACACATTAATAACATACATATCTTTATTTCCAAGTAATAAAAGTTATTGAAAAGTATTAAAGATTGCTGAAATACAGGGAACAGAAATAGATGGGAGGATTTGAGGTTTTTTAGACAGTCTCACTCTCTTGCCCAGGTTAGAGTGCTGTGACATCAGCCTAGCTCACAGCTACCTCAACTTGGGTTCAAGCAACGCTTAGCCTCTTGAGTAGCTGGGACTACAGGTGCCTGCCACCCACCTAGTTAGTTTTTGTTGTTGTTTGTTTTGTTTGTTTGACACAGAGTCTCACTTTGTTGCCCTTGGTAGAGTGCCGCAGCTTCTCACAGCAACCTCAAACTCTTGGGCTCAAGCAATTCTATTGCCTTAGCCTCCCAAGTACCTGGGACTACAGGCACCCACCACATCTGGCTATTTTTAGAGATGGGGTCTTGCTCTGGTTCAGGCTGGTCTTGAACCTGTGAGCTCAGGCAATCCACTTGCCTTAGCCTCCCAGAGTGCTAGGATTATAGTAGCAAATCACTTTGAAGTCCTGGCCAGATTTGAGCATTTAATATATGACATTTTACTTCAGGAGAAAGATAAAGAATTTTTTTTTCCAAGCCTCCTCCTCCCCTCAAGATGAAGAAGTATTTCTGGTATAGTTGTTTTATTTCT
>CAUYQV010005908.1:0-14311 GCA_963574575.1 Galagoides demidoff
GTCCCAGCTACTTGGGAGGCAGAGGCAGGAGACTCGCTTGAGCCCAGGAGTTGGAAGTTGCTATGAGCTGTGATGCCATGGCACTCTACCCAGGGGGATAGCTTGAGGCTCCGTCTCAAAAAAAAAAAAAAAAAAAAAAAAGGTGGAGCACAGGGATTTTTAGGGCAATCCAACTATTCTGTGTGATACTGCCATGGTAGGTACATGTCATCATGTAGAAGGATGTAATGGAAACTTTGGACTTAGGGGAATGTAGGTTCTTAGGGAAATGTAGGTTCATCGACTGTAACAAATGTATTGGTCTGGTGCAGGATGTTGATGGTGGGGAAGGTTGCAGGTGTGGGGACATGGTATGTAGGAAGTTTTTGTATTTTCCACTCAATTTTGCTTTGAACCTAAAACTCCTAAAAGAGAAAGTCTATTTTAAAAAAAACAACAACAAAGGCTCAG
This sequence comes from Galagoides demidoff, assembly GCA_963574575.1. Taxonomy (NCBI): domain Eukaryota; kingdom Metazoa; phylum Chordata; class Mammalia; order Primates; family Galagidae; genus Galagoides; species Galagoides demidoff. Next base: position 451 of record CAUYQV010005908.1, read on the forward strand.
GCCTGTAGCTCAAGTGGCTAAGGGGCCAGCCACATACACTGGAGCTGGCAGGTTTGAATGCAGCCTGGGCCCGCCAAACGACAATGACAACTATGCCAAACGACAATGACAACTATAACCAAAAAATAGCTGGGCGTTGTGGCCAGTGCCTATAGTCCCAGCTACTTGGGTGGCTAAGGCAAGAGGATCGTTTAAGCCCAAGAGTTTGAGGTTACTGTGAGCAGTGATGCCATGACACTCTACCCAAGGCAACAGCATGGGACTCTGTATCCAAAAAAAAAATTTGAGATGGAAATCTATTAAAAAAACAAGAATTAGAGATAGAAAATCTGGTTTAGGGTCACTCTAATAACTTGATTGCAATCAACTTGGGGATAAAGTAAGACAGTAATATGACTACAAGAGCCCTAGAGCAGTGCTTAGAGAGAGATGTAGCAGCCTGACCTGGAACCCAGCAGGTGCCCAAGTGTCCCTAGGCTGCTCACCTTGCCCTCAGGCTTAGCCCCACGCCGCAGCTTGCTGGCAACTGACAAAAAGGCACTGAAGATGGATTCATCTGACAGTTTATCTCCAAAGCAGTCAAAACTGTCAAGCATTTTGCGGAGGCCTCGCTCTGTAAGGGGCAGCTGTGACACACAGTAGGCCAGGTCGCGGTGCTGTCGCTCAGTTCTGCAGATAGCAGATAGCTTTGTGAGGAGTGGTGAGATCTAGGACATTAAAGGCTCACCTTTCCCGATCAGTCTCCCGCAGTCCCAAGGATGCCACTTGGGGTGAGGGGGGGAGACAGGTTCTTCCCCTGTAGGGCCCCTCTTAGCACAAAGACTCAGGGAGGGCAGCATACCGGGCTGTGCGGAACCGCTGACACAGCTTTTCCACCAAGCTCTCTGTCTGCTTGTCCTTGGTGATATAGGACAGGAGCTGCCTACAGAAAGGGGACGTGAGGACATGCTGTGGGTCCATATCCAGCTTTGTTGTCCACTAAGACCAACCCAGGAACCTCTCGTAGTGCTGACTTCTCAGGTGTTCTCTGCCACAGCTGGGCCTGCTTCCAACCCCCACTGCCCCCAGAGTCCCATACATCAGGAAAGCCCCCAGGAATTTTCACAGTAAATGAAAACTATTTGGTGAGCATTACTACATGTCTACCACCATACTAGAAACCTCATCTTACTTAATTAAGAACTAAGGGGCACCATGTTATTAATTATATTTTATAAGAGAGGCAACAAGCACAGAGAAGTTAAGTTATTGCCAAAGGCTATACAGCTAAAAAAGAAGCAGAGATGGAATTCAAATACAGGTTTGTCTGATTCCTGAGCCTGTGCTATGTGAAAAATGTCTCCCAAGGCCCAGGGAACTATACCTCATGATGGTGTGGAAAGGCTCTTCCTCCACTCCCCCCTCAGGGTCTGACAGGCGGCTAATGATATCTGGAAGGAGATTATAGATTGCGTTGCCCTGTAAGACAGAGAGAGAGATGAGGTGACCTACATACTGCCTCTGCAGCAAGCCCCCGGTCGCCTCTCCAGCTCTCTATCTCTCACCTTGTGGGAAAGCTCATTGAAGAAGTTCTTGGCCAGGGCAGCAATCTGAGGCTCAGGGTCAATGAGCAGCACCGCCATCTCGCTTACTTGCCCCTTCACTTTCACCATGTCCTTAAGGATGAGGTGGGTCATCACCAGCCCTGCTGTTTTCCGCACTTGTGGTGCTGGGTCCCGGAGGCTAGGAATAGAATCTCAGGTCACTGGGACCAAAGCCTTTGGGCTATAATACTGATAGAAAAGGCCCTTAGGAGGAATCCATTACTCCGTAACACACCATTCTAGAAGAAATTAGAAAGCTGTCTAGAGTTGAAAGTTAGAGTTGAAGAAATAGGCAAAGCTTCTAGCAGAAGCTTCAATCCCCTTAAGGTCATCTTAGTGATGGGCCTGTACAGGTCAAGTTCAACCATACGTTCAACATAATGCTAACAACTAGGGGAACAGTCTTAGCGATCTTCACACTTGACTTACCAGACTCCCAGAGCTCTCAGAGAATACTACTGCTTTATGAGGGATCTCTTACCGAGCATATAGATGAGGTGTCCAGGGGTCCACCAGGTTTGGGAAGCGGATGGCCAGATCCCCAGTGGCAACCATGAGGTTAGACCGGACAGTGGGGAGTGAAGACTTTTCTAGCATGGTGAACAGAAGACGAAGCTGCGAGTCACAGAAGGTGGCACTAGAGGCAAGGAGAGGACTATCAGGGAAGCATCTTACCCCAACCTCCCTGAGAAGATGGGACCAGCCTCAGGGCCTACCTGATCATGCAGAACTTGCCGAGGGCAAGTGAAGCAGCTGCAGAGAGGTCTGGGTTGCTATAGAGGCCAGGATTGTTACAGACTTTAAGCAAAAGTGGAACAAAGGCAGCAAGTGTCTGTTTGCCTGTTGGAAGAGTAAGTTTAGGTTTGGGATAGTTACCTCATTTGGGGAGAAACTGCTGAGTACAGCCATTTTTCTTACCATCCAATAGTTCCATCTCGCAGATACCACGCATCAGTTCTGCCTCCGTGTCATCAGCAGTCACCCCAACTAGTCCCAGCTCCTCCTCCATGGTGGTCTCAGAGCTTGTATTCTAAAGGGAATGAAGCCAGAGATCACGGGTAAACAGAAACAAAATTTTGATCCCAGCCTCTACTTCATTTTGTAAGAATGACATGAGGAAAGGCAAATTCTACAAAACCATTCATAGATTTGTCAAATGTGTCAGTAAAGAGAAAGGATTCCTGAACTGAACAGGGATGTAATTTCCTGTATATAGTAAAACAGAAGGATCATGTCAGACAGTGGTTCAAGGTCACAGAGATCAGTCCTTACCCCACTGTTGCACGGTTCTATGTCTTATTTACCTGCAAGACATCACTGCCTCTAGTGGAGAGAGTAAGAGGTCCCATCAGATGTCAAGCCAGTAATGAAGGCTGACAGAAAAGGGGGTGTGTGCATTCATATTCCAACATATTGTGCCTTGGAAACAGACTTTATTTATTTATTTTCTTTCTTTTTTTTTCCCTGGTCAACTTTGGCAAATGGATATTTCTATATTTTTTGAGACAGAGACTCAAGCTGTCGCTCTGGATAGAGTGCCATGGCGTCATACCTCACAGCAACCTCCAACTTGGCTCAAGTGAACCTCTTGCCTCAGTTTTTCTATTTTTAGTAGATGGGGTCTTACTTTTTGCTCAGACTGGTCTCAAACTCGTGAGCTCAAGCAATCCACCTGCCTTAGCCTCCCAGAGTGCTAGGATTATAGGTGTGAACCACCACGCCTGGCCAGAAACAAAATTATATTTAATGCTGAAGTCTCTAACTCCATATTCTGGAATTTAACTAAAACTTTCCTTCCTGAGTGATCAAGAACAGACTGTTCCATCTTTGTCTATGCTAATCTTCACCAGGGTAGCAACAGTGAAGTAGAGATTCTTCACTTAATAGCAGAGAAGGAAGGATTCCCAGAAGCAAATATTTTGAGCTTAGCTCAGGAAATAAGTCTGGGAAATGCTTAGGACGGGATCCCAGTTGTCCAGGTGCTTCATTCACCTTCTCCTTTGGATCTTTAGTTTTATGTTCCTGTTCTTCTCGAAGAACTCGGCGCCGACAGAGCTCTCCACTTACTGCCTGTTCCAAATGTATCAGCTGCTGCAGAGCTACATCCCCAGCCAGGGACAGCAAGTTCATGAGCAGGAAAGTGGGGAGCATAGGGAGGGTCCCCTCTGGAAGACAGGGAGAGGGAAGGCAAGGAGAATAGATATAATAAGTCCTGGGGTGGTGCCTGTGGCTCAAAGGAGTAGGATGCCAGCCCCACAACTGTAGGTGGTGGGTTCAAACCCAGCCCTGGCCAAAAACTGCAAAAATTAAATAAGTAAATAAAATAAAATAAAATAAAATATGAAAGATATAATAAGTCCTATAACCTGAATTCTTTCCCTTTGCTCATGTGCTACGAAACTAGTAGAGAGGAAAAACATGGCAGTGAGGGGGAGGGATGTAAAGTGGCCCGGCTTCAACTTGGACAAAATGAGACAGTGTATATTGATAGGCTGCTGAAGAAAGTGATGGTACCAGCAGCTTCCTGACCTGCAGGGAAAAAATAGCAGAAGCTGGCTGCCCACCAATGGCCCATCAACTTCCCTCTTTCCACTCACTTGGGTCCTCTTGGGTTGTGCTCCTCTCCTCCAGCTTCTCCAAGGCCTGCTTTGCACAGCTATGCAATATCTGGGCACAGAGTACCTCAGGGCCCTCTGCCAGTTGGTATATGAGGGTCACTGCCACTTCTTTGAATGGGATCCAGAGTGGGTCAGGGTGGATAAAGCCTGCTCAGAAGGGAATGGTTTACTACAAAGGTCTCAATTTTGTCCAAGGCTCTTTCTGGGATTTTTTTTCTTCCTTTCTTTTTTTTGAGACAGAGCCTCAAGCTGTCCCCCTGGGTAGAGTGCCATGGCATCACAGCCCACAGCAACCTACATTTTTATTTGTGAGACAGAGTCTCACTCTGTCATCCACGGTAGAGTACAGTGGCATCATCATAGCTCATGCAACCTCAAACTCCTGGGCTCGAGTGATCCTTCTACCTCCCAAGCAACTGGAATTACAGGCATGCACTACCACACCCATCTAATTTTTCTGATTTTTATACAGACAGGGTCTTGCTAGGTTACCTAGGCTGGTCTCAAACTTCTAGCCTACGAGCCCCCCCCGCCCCCCGCCCCTTTTTGAGATAGTCTCTTGTCACCCAGGCTAGACCATGGCCTTAGCCCAGCTCACAGCAACTTCAACCTCCTGAGCTCAAGCGATCCTCCTGCCTCAGCCTTCTGAGTAGCTGGGTCTACAGGAACCCCTTCTTGATAGCTCACCTTTTGTGACTGTCTCTTGTAGTCGCTCAAACAACCTGTGTTCCTGAGGCAACCGGAATGGAAGATGACGTTTGCCCAGAGAAGGCTATGAAGAACACGAAGATAAAATGTGGGTGTTTGTAAAGGTAGACAAGAGGATCTTGACTCTTCTTAGTTTGGACATACCATATCTACATACCTTTCTCCTGTCAGAGATGTTGGCGATGGCAAGGCACACCTGCTGGGCCAGCCTATAGTCCTGTGGAAACTTCTCATCCAACCCTATGCTCACCAGTGTGTCCAAGTTGCTTCCCACAATTTCTGGTTTTCCTCTAGAGGAAAAAAGCCAAAGAGTGAAGGGTAGGCATGGAAAGAACTCTGTGTGGGGGATAATGCCAACAGTGCTAGGTACCAGCAGCCAACACAGGTTGTCTAGAGCAGTGGAACACTACACAGTCAGGCTCTGACATAGGACCAGTTCCCTGGAATCCCTCTTCCTCTATTGAATCCCACAATTTTGACTAAGCAGTGGAGCTGGTACTCTTACTATTTTCTTTTCCATTTAGGTAGCAGCAGAGCTCAGCTGAATCTCATTGCTACTACTGAAGGAAATGGAACCTTCTCAGAACCTTCCTTTCCTTTCCCACCCTGCTGCCTATTGGACCAGAGCCTCACCGTGCCATCATGCCAAGAAGCATGACAGAGGAACAGCGCTCCAGGGGAGAGCAGGGGACCTTTTTGGTGGCCCGTTCCCACAATAGTTGGGTTACTGCTGGTTTCAGTTCATCCTTCTGCACAAATTCACAGATCTGAGGAGAAAAAAAAAAGGCTCAAGTAAAAAAATAATGATTTTCCAACCCCTAATCCACATCTCTGAAGACAACATTGAGGACCTGATGTGGGCAAAAGCAATACTTAGGAACAGAAAGGAAGGAGGAGGCTCAAAACATAAAGGAGAGAATTAGGAAGGTGCTTCTTTCTCCATTCTCGACTTTTCTACTCTCATGCCTTCAAAGCAATATTAAAGTGACATTGAGGTGGCTCCTGTAGCTCAGTTAGTAGGGTGCCAGCCACATACACTGAGGCTGGGTGGGTTCAAATCTGGCCCCAGCCAGCTAAAGCAACAATGACAGCTGCTACAGAAAAATAGCCAGGTATTGTGGCAGGCGCCTGTAGTCCCAGCTACTTGGGAAACAGAGGCAAGAGAATCGCTTAAGCCCGAGTTTGAGGTTGCTCTGACACCACGGCACTAAAATAAAAAATAAAAAGGGCAGCACCTGTGGCTCAGTAAGCAGGGTGCTGGCCCCATATACCAAGAGTGGTGGGTTCAAACCCGGCCCCAACCAAACTGCAACAAGAAAATAGTCGGGCATTACAGTGGGCGCCTGTAGTCCCAGCTACATGGGAGGGTGAGGCAAGAGAATCACCAAAGCCCAAGAGCTGGAGGTTGCTGTGAGCTGTGATGCCACAGTTCTCTACTGAGGGTGACAAAGTGAGACTGTCTCTTAAAAAAAAAACACCAACATTTAAAAATAAATAAATAAAAATAAAGTGATGTTGAAATTGGGTGCAGTGGGTCATACCTGTAATCCTAGCACTGTGGAAGGCCAAGGTAGGAGAACTGTTTGAGCTCAGGAGTTTATAGAGACTAGCCTAAGAATAAGACTCCATCGCTACTAAAAATAGAAAAATTAGCCAGGTGTCATGGTGGGCTTTGGAGCCAGCTACTTGGAAGGCTGAGGCAGGAGGATCACTTAAGCCCAGGAGTTTGAGGTTGCAGTGAGCAAGGCTGATGCCACAATACAATACTCTAGTCTGGGGCAACACAGTGAGATGTCTCAATAAAAGAAAAAAAACTGGCCTTTTGAGTTCCATGTGGATCCATAGTTCTGTAGATTTCTGGTAAATTTTCTTGCTGTTACTACAAACTCAACATATCTAAAATGGAAGCCATCCTTCTTCCTTGCCTTTTCATTTTGCCAACAGTTCCAACATATGCTTAATTTTTCAATAGTCACCTAATTTTTTATCAGTCACTTAGACTTACATTGTTAAAAGCTGTCTGCTATCAGGTCCATGCTGTAGCTTCCAGGCCTGGGTCCAGCCCCTCTGTCACTGAACACCACATTGCCGTCCTCCCGCCTCCTGTCCCGCCTTTGCCTCCTCACCACGCAGCTCACATCAACCTCCCGCTTCTATGGCTATTCTCCCCTGGCTACTATAGGGTCCTGTCTGTAGCTAGCCAAGGAGATCTCGGGCCAGTCTCCACCACTAGACTCTCTTCTTTCTCTGCAATGAGGAAGAGAATGTGGTAGCAGGAGCACTCCTCCCAGTGGAAGCTAAAGGTTGATGCCACTTCCACTCTTTGTGCTCATGACATAAATGCTGCCGAGCAGATCTGCCTCGTTGAGATGGTGGGTCCTTTCTAACAAAGCTCTAGATTCTAGAAATCATTCAGGGACCTTCACAATTCAGTTCCACCTACATTCTCAACATCATTATCTTTCCCAGATGATAATTTTGAACCAGAGTACAAATCTTTCTCATTCTACAATATGGGCTGTCCTCTTTCTACAGTTTCTATCTGAAATGCTTTTCCTCTGACCTCTAATTCTCTAAACCTTACTCATCTTTCAAGACCCAGCTTAAGTCCTACCATCTTTAGGAAGCTTTTCTTGATCATTCTACATCAAGCTGCTGTTTTCTACTCTGTATTCCTCAGAAGAGCATAAAAGTCAAGCGCAGTGGTTCTCAACCTCCTAATGCCTCGATGTATTTTCATTGTTAAAAAGGGGTCGCAACCCACAGGTTGGGAACCACTGGTCAAGAGTATGTTTTCTGCAGCTCTTATTGCCTGAGTTTAAGTCTCAAACTTTGCCACTAGCTAGCTATAGTTAGCCAAGTTGCTTAAACTCTCTGTGTCTCAGATTTCTCATGCAGATACAATCTGATAGGGTTGTAAGGATTAAATAATATGAGTAAAGTGCTAAGTATAGTGCCTGGCATATATTAAACACATATAAGTGTTGTTATATAATCATTACCAGTGTACTTATTTTAGTACTTAATTATCTATCCACTACATTATTGTAAAAGTGTTTTGTGTTTTTTGGTTACTAAATAGACTGTTAGTTCCTTTAAAGTTGGAAATAAGAAAGCAAATAGTCTTACACTTCTTTATGGGGCAGAGTAAAATCATGGAACACATAGTAGTAACTCAATGATAATTATTGAATGAACAAAGAAAAAGTAAGAAGACTTACAATTTCCTCAAGACACTGAATGGTCCCAGCTGAGGCATCCAAAAGCAGCAAAGAGAGATTCTGAATCAAAGCCTGGGTCTTGGCTCTGTGGGAATAGCAGAGACCAGGGATCATTAAAAGACTGATAAGTTAGCTGGGTGTGGTGGCTCATGTCTGTAATCCCAACACTGTGGGATACTGAGGAGGGAGAATTGCTTGAGCTCAGGAGTTTGAGACTCACCTGAGCAAGAGTGAGACCCCAACTCATGAAAAAAATGGAAAAACCCAGCTGGGCACTGCAGCAAGTGCCTGTAATCCTAGTGGCTTTCAGAGACTGAGGCAGCAGGATGCCCACAAGCCGGAGTCTGAGGTTGTAGTGAGCTACCAAACCACTGCACTCTGCTCAGGGGCATAGGGTGGGACTCTGTCTCAACAACAACAAAAAAGAGTGGTAAGTTAGCCAGGCGCAGTGGCTCATGCCTATATCCTAGTATTCTGGGGGCCAAGGCAGGTGGATTACTTGCGCTCAGGAGTTAGAGACCAGCCTGAACGAGAGTGAGACCCTGGTTCTAAAAACTAGCCAGGTGTTGTGGTGGGCACCTGTAGTCCCAGCTACTTGGGATGCTGAGACAAGATCACTTGAGCCCAGGAGTTGGAGGTTGCTGTGAGCTATGACACCATGCACTCTACCACAGGTGACAAAGTGAGACTGTTTCAAAAAAAAGTAAAAATAAAACTTATAAAAAAATAAAAGACTGATGTTGAACTTGGCTGTCCCACCACAGTGTTAGATAACTCCTTTAGAATGTGCTTGGTCCTGAGTCCCATCACAGACCTACTGCCTATGAATTTGGAACTCCTCTGGAAAGAAGTCCCCTCCTCCCCTTTAGGAGTCCAGAAAAGTCCTATAAGCAGCTGAACTCAGAAAAGTCAGTAAGGCATAAGTAACTCATATACCTGGCAGAGTCCCCTTGGGGGTTGAGGTAGAGTTGGCGATAGGCATTAAGTACAGCTTCCCGGACACCAGGCTCTTTAGACCAGATGAGAGGCAGCATTCGTCTTACTCCAAATAGGGCCTGGGGTACCCCAAATTGGAAGACCATCACAAAGAATTCAATTATTTCCTGTACCACTGAAAGGACAGATACAAATGTCACCCATCCACTTGGCAAAACTCTCCAAATACCTAAAGATAGAACCTTTCTTGATTGTAGCAACATGCATATAGAGGCCTTCCTCATTAGCCCTGAGAATGTCGACTCCTCCTATAATACCTTATAATAAAATACTATATGCATTAAAACATCTAAACAATAGAAATGAAGACCCCTGCCTTTTAAAGGAGCAGATACATTATCAATAAAGTGTACGGACAAGAACCCTAAGACCAGCTCTAGGTATGGTAGCTCACACCTGTATGTAATTCCAGCACTTTGGGAGGCGGAAGTGGATTGATTGCTTGAGGCCAGGAGTATAAGACCAGCCTAGGCAAGATAGCAAGACTCTACCATTACGAAAAAAAGAGAAAAATTAGCTGGGTATGGTGACAGACACCTGTAATCCCAGTTACTCTGGAAGCTGAAGCAAGAAGGTATCTTGAACCTACAAGTTTAAGGCTGCAGTGAATTATGACAGAGTGAGACCCCATCTTTTTTTGAGACAGAGCCTTGCTCTGTCACCACAGCTAGAGTGCAATAGCATCATCACAGCTCAGCAACCTCAAACTCCTGGGCTCAAGTAATCCTCTTGCCTCAGTCACCCAAGAGCTAGGGCTACACGTATGAGTCACCATGCCCTGCTAACCCTTCTATTAATTTGTAGACATGGAGGTCACACTCTTGCTCAGACTGGTCATGAACTACTGGCCTCAAGTGATCCCCATGCCAATAGCTGGGATTCTAGGTGGGCACCACCACACCCAATCTTATCTCTTAAATGGGGTAAAAAAAAAAAAGGGGCAGTTGTAGGGAAGGCCAAGACCTAGTTCCTTATAGGGAAGGACACTGGCATACCAGTAGTTGTGTTTTCATACATCATCTTGCTGATGATGCCAATGGCCATGGTAATCTTCTGAGAGAAGTTGTAGGCGTCCTGCAGATATTGCACCAACATCTCTTGCTTCACCAGTTCATCATTTTCTCTGCATTTCTCAGGTTCTGACATATTGGACTTGTCTTTACAGACAGTTTGCCCTGAGACCATGTTCTCTGCAGACTTGGTTTTCTCCTGTGTGGAAGCTGCTTGGCCTAGGAGTTAGAGATGTACAGATTGGCTTTTGTTCAAGGTTATATGGGGGAATCCAACAGCTGTCAACATCCCTGCATATTTATTTCCACAACGTGAAGATACGAAATTAGAACCTATTCTAAAATATTTTCATTTCTTAGCTGGGTATGGTGGCTCACACCCGTAATCCCAGTACTTTGGAAGGCTGAAGCAAGAGGGTTGCTTGAGCCCAGGAGTTCAAGATCACAGTGAGCTATGACTGTATACTCTAGCCTGGGTGACACAGTGAGACCCTGTCTTTACAAAAAAACAAACAAACCATGCATGGTGGCTCATGCCTGTAATCCCAACACTTTGGGAGGCCAAGGCAGGTGGATCACCTGAGTTTAGGAGTTCGAGACCAGTCTCAGCAAAAGTGAGACCCTGCCTGTCTTTACTAAAAAGAAAACCTAGCGAGGCATTGTGGCAGATGCCTGTAATCCCAGCTACTCAGGAGGCTGAGGCCAAAGGATTACTCAAACCCAGGAGTGTGAGGTTGCTGTGAGCTATGATGCCACAGCACTCTACCCAGGGTGACAAAGTGAGATGCTGTCTCAATTAAAAAAAAAAACAAAAGACTGAGCATAGTGGCTTATCCTTATAATCGTAACACTTTGGGAGACCAAAGTGGGAGGATCACTTGAAGCCAGGCGTTTGAGACAACCTGGGCAACACAGCAAGAACCTATCTCAACAAAAATTTAAAAAAATTATTAGCTGGGCATAGGGGCACATGCCTGAATTCCCAGCTACTTGGGACACTGAGGCAGGAGGTTTACTTGAGCCAAGGATTTGGAAGTTGCAGTAAGCTATCATTGTGCCACTATACTCCAGCCTGAGGACAGAGTGAGACTGTGTCTTAATAAAATAGAAATAAATAAATAAAATCTCTTCATTGCTCAAAAAAGATTCCTAAAGACGTCAATGGTTTGGATAGTCACTCTGTGACTGCCATTCTTAGGTCCACAGGCTGCTTCCATTCCAGTTGGCACTGCCAACTCCTCTCTGGGCCCTTTCAGGGCCAGGCTGTTAGCCATGCCAGTGTCTAGCTTAAAGTAAATGCTCAGTAAATACTAGCTGAAATGTTCTGCTATTTGACGGAACAAGGAGAAGGAATTACCTTTGAAAATAATTCCTAACAGATTCAGGAACCTGGTCTCTTCTGACTCCTCTGGGTCTATATGACTGAAGGGTTCAGACTCCTGGAAGTGGCCTGTGGCTTCTCGCGTGAGAATAATGGCTTGCCTGAAAGAACCAATTCAGCAACCAGAAAAGTGTCACTGTAGCTGTTTATAAGGGAGCCTACCTCATGATTCTATTAAGTCCCTAGACCTACTATACAAAGAAAAGGAACGCTTATCACACTTAAAAAGTTGAACAGCACCTACAAGGCAGTAGAGCTCAAAACACTTTTCCTATTTTTTTATTTTTTTTATCTAGAGACAAGAGTCTCACTATGTCGCACTCAGTAGAGTGCCATGAGGTCACTGCTCACAGCAACCTCAAACTCTTGGGCTTAAGCGATTCTCTTGCCTCATACTCCCAACTAGCTGGGACTACAGGTGCCTGTCACAATGCCCAGCTATTTTTTGGTTGTAGCTGTGGTTGTTTGGCAGGCCCAGACTGGGTTCAAACCCACCAGATCAGATGTATGTGGCCAGCACCCTAGCTTCTGAGCTACTGGGGCCGAGCCCACTTTTCCTATTTTTGAAGCCACAAAGCTTCACTATAGTTTTTTAAAAAGGGGCGGGCATGGTGACTCATGCCTGTAATCCTAGCACTCTAGGAAGCTGAAGTGGGTGGACTGAGCTCAGGAGTTTGAGACTAGCCTGAGCAAGAGCAAGAACCCCATCTCTAAAAAAACAGAAAAACTAGCTGAGTGTTTAGCAGGCCCTGTAGCGTGGCTCATGCCTTTAATCCCAGCATTCTGGGAGGCCGAGGTAGGTGATCAATTGAGCTCAGGAGTTTAAGACCAGTCTAAGAAAGAGTGAGACCTCATGACTAAAAATAGCAGGAGTTTGAGGCTGCTGTGAGCTATGACGCCACCGCACTCCACCAAGGGTGATAAAGTGAAACTATGTCTCGGAAAACAAAAAACCAAAAAAACCCAACTTAACCTGCCATCTATTACTAGGATTTCTTAGGAAAGGGTGACAAGTTTAACATGAGAAAAGCTTTTGATAGAGAAAAATACTATTATGCTTGGAGAAAGCAGCAGCAGTTATAAAATTATGGTCTCTATTTACGCTCTAGCAAAATAAAAGAGACACTAGAAAGATAAAGATATTAAAGGCAAATAAGCCAACCTCTATTCAGTCTTTATTGAATAGCCCAGTTAGGTAAGAAGTAAATAACAAACTCATGGCTAAAGTTTTAACAATAGCTGTTCGCAGCTAAATGGATTTTTGTTGCTAAGCGCTCTCAAGTACCAGAGTCACAAAATTACTAGGAGAAATCTTTTCTCTGCAATCAGGTCTCATACTAGTTTGATTTGAACATCAAACAAGTCTGATTTTTTTTTTTTTTTTTGAGACAAGAGTCTCACACTGTCACCCTTGGTAGGGTGCTGTGGTATCACAGCTCACAACAATCTTCCAATTCTTGGGCTTAAGTGATTCTTTTGCCTCAGCCTCCCAGGTAGTTGGGACTATAGGCGCCCATCAAAATGCCTGGCTATTTTTTGGAGATGAGGTCTCGCTCTGGCTCAGACTGGTCTTGAACCTGTGAATTCAAGCAATCCACCCACCTTGGCCTCCCAGAGTGCTAGAATTACAGGTGTAAGGCCTGTGCCCGACCCTAGTCTGGTATTTATTAGCTCATAAAATTTCAAAGTAGAGATCCTATGATCTAATCAATTTCTTACTTTATAGATAATCAAACCAAGGCTGAGACGTTAAGCAACTTACGATTATACAACCAAAGTTGTATTTACATGCTTTCTTCTTCAAATGGAGGAGTAATGCTTAATTAGAATATAATACTATCTACATTTAATTGTTTTCATAGTTAAATGCCTACCAACATCTGGTGGCAGCATATCTAAATTCATTTTAAAGAAACATTGTGTGCATATATATATCTTGAAAGTTAACTCTAAAACCAAAACAGATCACTGGCCAATATCCCATTCTTTCACATACTTGTAACTAGCTTTGGCAAGCAGTTGATGGATGCGTCCTTTCACCTCTTCAGGATTCTCTGAATTAGTAATTTGCTCACTAATTTCCTCTTCTTCCTGGGGAAGCTTTAGAAGCTGCTGCAGGGTAGACTTTAACTCCGGTAGCATGGCTTCCCACTCCTCTTCTGGGTCCAGCACTGCAGCTAAATGACAGGCCTCACACTTAGTCTCTTTCTTTTTTTTTTTTTTGAGACGGAGCCTCAAGCTATCCCCCTGGGTAGAGTGCCATGGCATCACAGCTCATAGCAACCTCCAACTCCTGGGCTCAAGCGAGTCTCCTGCCTCTGCCTCCCAAGTAGCTGGGACCACA